>CH002810.1:265755-302924 GCA_000149265.1 Ciona savignyi | reverse complement strand
TCCATCTAGATAAATAAACTGCAGCATCTTCCGATACATCCCTTGATGAAGAGTTATGAATATTCAGACACTTCGTACATATAGTTTCTTGCAGTTATTCTATATAAACTATACATTAAATTGAAGGTATTTATAAGGTCTACAACATATACAAAGGATTTTTTGGCAAAAACTCTATAAATGTTCATCTGGATATGAAAACCGCAGCATCCCTAAATAACGAGTTATGAATATTCAGACGCTTCGTGCATATAGCCCCCCGCGGATATTGTATATAATTTATATATCAATTTGAAGGTATTGGCAAGGGCTACAACATATCCAAAGGAATAACTGGCGAAAACTCTATAAATGCGTGAATATTAATAATATTCATATTCGATATTAATATTTTACATTTTTTTTCAAATCAAAAATTATCATTCGAAAGAGCACGGTTCAATTAACAAATTCTGTAATTTTTAGGACCGTAGCCCCTTGTTAAGGGGTTTAACTTTTTACTTCCGTCTTCCGTTTTTTCCGCGTTTTATATTTCTAGGTAAAAGAACTTTGGTTAATATCTACAACCGAAGTGCTAAAGTACCGGTACATAATTTAAGAAAAACACTTTTAAAGTAACTAAACATTAATATCAATAGTAGTGAGTTTATAGTTATAAATAAGGTTAATTTTGGCCATTTTATGTACATTAAAACTTACGTTGATTTGTGGCTTGAATTTCCAAATCCAATCACAACGAACAGTGAAAATCAGCAAGCGTTCACGCCCCAACTTCTACTGATAATAAAGAATTTTTACCAGAGAGGTGTGGGTAGGATTTTCAATTCTGTGACGTATCGCACTTTTTGTATATTTTTAATTCACAATGAGTAAGATTGTATTTGCTAAGAGATTTTAATCCAGAATATTATTTTAAAAAATACATGATTTCAATTTTTTTATTATTTATGTTTTTTGATTCCGAAAGACCTATTCGTTGTAATAAATAGTTTTAGTTGCAGTATTTACCGCCGACTGTGAAATGCCTGTAACAACTTGTGCCCAATCGTTCTGTAGCAAAATCATACCTAGGTCAAAAACCATTGATGTCTGTATATTTGTTTGTTTTGTAGTAAATAAAAAAATAAAAAAATACATGTAGTAAGTAAACTAGAATTAGATAGTAGCCTTCTTTCGTTTTGTATTTACATTGCGCCTTTTTTCCTGCAAAAAGAGAGAGGCAAATGCACGTCAGGTTAGCTGCGAAGCGAAGGTTCAGACTATGTTGACGTCTGTGCGCATTGCGTCGTATTTTTTTTGGTGGTGGGTTACTAGCAGTCATATGAAGAAAAACATTTTAGTAATGTTTAGGTTGATTTTGGAATTTCCACATGCAGGTTAGATCATATTGTAATGTGTTAGGGACAATATTAAAAAAAGAGAGCAGGGAAACTTTTTTAGGATTACATATCCCAGATTAGTCTGGTGATTTAGTGCGTCGCCTTTCAACCGAAGGGTTACATGTGTGAAACTGGTCGCTAGCTAGTCCATTGTGTCCTTTGAGCAATGCACTTAACAGATATTGCCTGAACCCAGCGGATTAATATGTTCTACTAAATTAAAGAACCATGTGAACCATACACAACATATTGCAATACCTCTGGTAACCCGACAATGGGTACGAGGTTATCTTACGATTGCCCATGTGTTAACCCCCTTTGTTTTCCCATCCACGGGAATAAACATGAATGTCCTATCCTATGTATATGGGTACATTCATTTTATAATATTTTGATTGATTGATTGTATAGTATTAAACTACTGGTAACACCTTTTAACGCAAATTATTGTTTTTTTACATATGATTAGGTTTGGTTTAACAGGACATGCAAACTAAATAACCATGAATCATACCGGAGATCTTTCCGTGTGGATGAACCAACCAATCAGTGAGGAAGTTAGTATAAATTTACAATAATTGTTTTTTTTTTTTAAATTGCCTTAAAGTAAAAATAATGTTGTTCTTGTTGATAAATTCTGGTGAAGAATGTGTAGGTTGATGTCCACATGTGGCATGGTAAACATGGGATGTTTGTACAAACTGAGCTATCAGTTTGTTTAGTTTAATTTTTTCTAATTACATATCAGCATAACAGCAAATAATAATTTGTATATCATAAATGAACAATACAAAAGGAAGTGTAAATCTTATAAATGTTCAAATTATAATGCCAACACGCATATCAATAAAAAAATAAAATAAATAGATATCAATAAATAAAACCCAAAGAGATTATACATTATTTGCAATCAAGTATATGTTTTGATTCATGTATAAATATGTTATATCAATCTTTAATTTTTACCAGCGTGTCATAATGGTTTACAAGTATCATAATATGGCACAGCCGATTGGTTATAGTATAAATCATCGACCAAAAAGTTGAATAGAAACAGCCCGGAACTAATTAATTGAGTATAGGGAAGGGCACTAATAGACGTAACACCTGGTACACAAGTGGATTGATGGGTTAAAACAAAACAATAGTAATGTCTGGTTCATTTATAACATTCACACCACAATAGCTTCAGTAACCCGACATTAACAAAACTTTAATATTGCTAAGAAAATAAAAGAAGTATTTTATTGGGAAACTTTAAATTTTGATCAACAGAATTATACATTTATCTACAGGATGAATTTAATGCATTTTCCCATGAGAATGATGATGGTATGCTTGAAATTACTCTGCTCAATTCCCTAGAAGAGAGCGAACTGACATTTGGGAGTGAGGTAGGTGTGTTGTATCTTGTAACTCTGTGGTACTGAGTACTCTAAATTGGCCTTCTGTTATTTATTTAAGGGTCATACCTATTTCAATATTACATTAAGCCATTACATTGAATTTGTTGCACATTGGTAGTCCATTAAACATAATAGACGTGGTTGTTGAACCTTGTAATGCAAAGTTTCTTGCCCTGATGCATAAAGATATTACAAGCATAGCACAAATACTGCAGCCAACAATGTTGTATATTTAATTTTATGTTTTAATAACCACTCAAAGTTAAAAACTAACCAATTGTGCATTAAAAAGGCCACTATATACAGACCTTTGCATCTGAAAAATGCCTACTGTTTTTGCAACTGTATTTTGCTCATAGTTGAATGCAATTTATAACCATTTTTATCACAGGATGCAATAATACTGAATAAAGATAATACCGGTACCAAGAGTGAAATACAAAATGCAAAGAATCTAAAACAGAAGGATTTTGAGGTTCAATGCATATTAGATGCAGGTAATGTATAATTCAACTATATGCATGAATAAAAAATGCTTAACAACCTGCTACGTACAACCTGCTTAATTATAAATATCTCATTAAAAAATCTACCTTAGCACCAGCTGCTCATCATATTATACTCTAAAGCCTGGTTTGAACTGCAAGAGTAAAAACTACAACAACAGGGCATTTATCTATTATTTTTTTATCTCTATTTAGAAATCACATTTACACTGTTGGTCACGCTGGTTATATTTTTAATGGTGTATACTTCAATGTGTCCCGCATACAAAATAAATGTTTTGGTCTTACTTAAAGCATTTTTGCTCTATCATAGAGATCAGTGTTTATCTGGTATTACTGCAATAATGTTAGAAATGATGTTTTCTTGAAAAACAATCTTAATAAAAAAATGGAAGTCAGCTACAGATAGGGATATTGCAAAGCATAAATGTTTCAATTGCAGAATGTAGCTTGAATTTTATCAAAATCTTTAATATTTCCGTCTACAGTGGGATTTCGAAATTGAATATTTTGTTTAAAAAAACAAGGGAATGTTTCGTGGAAGTGTTTACTAAAGACATTCCATGTCTGACATGCTAAACCAGTCTGGTTGTATCATAGTTATCCATTAATAAGCTACACACACAGCTTAACCCAACTCAATATGTCATAAAATGACCATAATGTCAGGACGGCTGTTTTTTACCTCTAGGGATTATTATTACAGCATCCTATATAATATACCCGATAACCACAGGCGTTAGTAAAGATAAAGCTGTAGCAGGGAAGGCCTGGCTTTTTATATGTAATATACCGATAGCACAAACCATTAAAACTGATCTTTTATGTAATAAAAATGTTTTTTTTCCCATTCCTGCATTCAGGTTTGATTAATATTATTGTATGAGAAAAAATCAATTCTCTGTATTTTTCCTTTGAAAAGTGTACTTATTACTGTTCGCGGTTTAGAACACTTAATAATGCAAGGTATATATTGGTATCATAAAACATTTAATGAGAATCGTAATAAAACTTCCATCAACAGAGGGAGTATCAGATGTTGAGATGAATCGTGATGTCATCAATACAACCACAATCCCACAACAGAAGAAAGATCAAATTAAACGTAAAATGTTGGTAATTCATAAGAAATAATGTGTATAAAGGGTTGACAGTGGTAAAAGGTGGCATACAGATGTTTATTTCAGAATTAAGATTCGAATTAAGTCGAAAATTCTTGAGAATTCTTTTTTGATTCTATCCATTCAAAATAAGTGCAAAGTGAAATAAAATAATTTATTTAAATACTTTTGATTTAAAATTAATAAAATAATGTTTTTTTATTTAATAGTGTTATAAAATTAAAGTACAAGATTATAATTAGAAAGTTTTGTTTTATTAATTAAACATGCAATTTTTCTTAATTAATTTAGTCAAAAAATGTTTATCCTTGCGAATTAAGTCTATTTTTGAGCAGTTTAAAATTCTAGATTATAAATTATTGATGTTAGAATAATTCTAGAAACCAAATTGATTCTGATAAGAACATCCCTAGTCGTAGTCGTGGAACTCCTATATAGTATGGGCAACACAAAACACAAAAGCCCATATGAAAATAGTTTGATTGAAAAAGATATGGAATATCATTCCGAAACTTCTCAATATGGAAATTACTTTGGCTTAAATATTTTTTGTTTTGGCTTTACAGGCTCTTGTAATTGGCTTTATGGTTTTTGCTCAAAGTTACTACACTTACATCTACATGTATTATGTTTCAAAATATATATTTAATTCATGTACTTAGTGATGTGAATATTTACTGGTTTGTAAAATTTCAATTTAAAAAAAAAATAGGTATTCAAATGTAATACATAGATGCTTAATCTACCAACACTTGGTATCTAACATTTAAGATTTTTGAAAATTAATGTTGTTTTACCATTTTCCCGCTCAATAATTATTATGTTATTTCAATTTTGTTAATCTAAGGCCATAGTATACATTTGTTATTATAGTCCTAGGTATTTAATAGCAATTGGTTTGCCAGGCTAGTTTCTATTACTTATTAAGTCACTGGTTAGCTCATTGGACCATCAAAAGCAAATTTCTAATTATAACCATGATTAAATCTTACCAGCTGATATGTCATGCTTGTCAACTTCCATGAATTATTTACAATACTTTATATTACATTTAAATTAAACTGAAAAAGTCATTTAACATGACGCATTGAATAGGATGTTAGGATTTCAGTTTAAAAATTACCATATTGTCCGATGGGTAACTGCCTTGCCCTTTAGATCATACCAATGATTTCATGGGTCAGATTTCGGCCGAGCTTCCTTGCTATTTCGCTTGAATGTTTAAGCATTTCATGTTAAATGGTTTTGTTCATCAACCCAATATTAAGTTGCCAGCTGCCAGTCAAATGAAATTCTTTGAAACATGATTGTGTTCATTAAGTGGTTTGAAGCCCAAAGTATTTGTTCTGTTGTCTAAATTCAACAGTGTTTTTGTATTGTTCTTAGAGCCCACGGTATTTTTATATTTGTTCTTTAAGACCACAGATTTTTTGTTGTTGTGTTCTTAGAGCCCATGTTTTTGCTCCACCCACCGCAATTCTCATTTGTTGTGGTGAATTTTAACTACTATAAGCTTAAGTATTCTACTCCACCCTCATACTTTACAAGAGTTACATTGTACATTCTATCCACCAATAATTTCCTGCAAATATTCTCTTTATTGTACACAGGATGCCCCACACTGCCATAGATAACCAGGAGAGACCAAGTTTTCTGTGTTTTTTACAGTTTTACTACCGACAGTGTTAGGGGATCATTATACCCTACTTCTATCATAATATTATTACAACTTAGAAAATAAATATGTGTTTTGACATTTACATACCAAATGCATTTCAATAGTGTCACATTTACAGATGCATTTACATACTATTTAAATAGTGATAAACACACTACACAACATTTGAATAGTATCACAATTACAATATGTCACATTTAAATTGTGCAAGATTAATGCAAAGAATTGTTGTTTGTCGGGCGGATTTCTCGGTTGTTTAGATCTTCGAGTGTTGGTCATCAAATGAAAGCTGGTGCATTCAAACCTGCTACTAACTATTCTGTTTGGTTGGTAGACTAAGCGCATAGTGGATGTTGCCCTAAATGAGGATCACAATATTTCGATAGAAAGGTTTGGAATCATATACAACAAACAGGCACACAGCATTGCCTCCAGTTAAATTATGGTACTTGTGGTGTAATTGGGAAATTTTCAATGGTATACCACATCCTGGTTTTTCCCATTTATTGAAATAAAGATAAGAAGATCCTTTCCCATCACATTGTAAAACAGTTTTCACAAACATACTGACTGAACAATTTCCCAGGCCTGCCAAAGAATTAGCTGCCAACCCCTCCCTGTTCCCGTGCATGAGACAGGAGTGGTATCTAACCCCACCGAGTGACGAAAAGGACGAGCCATGTGAAATCAACACCTCCATACTTGCTGCCGACATCCGCTCATATCTTCGGAACGCAAACATTTCGCTGGATAACTTTGCAAAGAACTATCTTCTAAGATCGCAGGTGAATGATGGGCATAGTTAAAATGGATAAAGTTCACCTTTTTTCAAACTGTTTAAACACATGGTAGTTGATTTTTTTGAAGTTTTACAGATTAAGGTCTTTTATAAGATATTCAAAAAAAAAACATGATTGACTTTTATCTGAAGAAGTCCGTTGTATGTTAACAAACAATTGACATTTAAAGGTTAGTTGGACAAATACTATTCAACATGCTTATCCTTGGCGTGAGTGAACACAGGAGAATTTAAGTTGTCAGAATATTTAATGCCCAGTGTCAGTCTATAGAATGAGACATTGTTTTGGATTTTGTTCAACCCACAGATTAATTTGTAAGGAGGATAATAAGGCTTATAATGATTTAATAGTATGTGTGGGAGTGCCGCTTCCTAGAACCTTTTCTTAGGGACAGCATTATCAAAGAGAATACGCATTGGTAATAGTTAATTGTGCTGTTCACATAATAAAACCTGTTAAATTGGCTTGGTTTGTTCGTATTAAAATTCGGGCGGACATTCACAAATTTTTGTAAATTGGACTCTGTGGCAATGGCATTAAAGTTTATAGTAGGAATAGGATAATCGTAATTTACCCAATTGTGTTGTGGCAATATTCTGTATACTGTTAGGTTAAATGGGATTTTAACAACATTTATTGACGTCAAACATATCACTAAACGGTGGGAAAAGAATAATTCTGTAAGCATTGCTCATAAAATTTGTATTTCTACATAGTATTGAAAGATGGGAAAAATAACAATTCTGTGACCATTACTCATTAAATCCAATTTTCCAATTAGTTTTCTCTTCCCACAGGGCACTCTAAGTGATCTGCTTAACCACCCAAAACCATGGCATGATTTGTCTGCCCGTGGTCGTGAGATTTACATCAAGATGATGAAGTTTTTAAATGCACAGAATTTAAAGGAACTGGTTGCTGTGTTGAAACAAGCTAATGTAGCAGGTGGAGATTTGCAATTACAATATAAACATATTTATTTAGGTTATGATGAGGTATTTGTAATTGTGATATAACTGAGTTTTATTGTGTCCTGGAAAGGCAATAAGGTACATGGATACAGTGAATTCCAATTGATCAAATAAAAACTGTTATATGTAGCAAATATAAAACAACTATGCCTCCATGCTGTTAAATAGAACTGTTTGAAAGATTACATATAGAAGTCAGCAAACAACAAACATTATATACTTTTGGGTTAGATTACCACATGTCCACTGTCAGGTTGCCTGCAATATTCAATGAATTACAACCTTAACATAGATGATTAATTTAAAATCACCCGTCCTATAAATGATCTATAAAGACAATCATACGTATAATGGCGACATACCATCAGTGTATTATAACTGATAAATTGTTTCAACTCAATCCATAATATGTAATCTGTGGCTATGAGTCACCAGTTCTATGTTGTCACAACTCACAATGTCATTCACCAGTTCGACCAGGACCGAGCATCCAGAACATTCCTAGCGACGTGATGGAGTTATTGAAGAGCGGAAGAGTGCCCAGTGACCAGCGAATCGCAGAGATGGCCAACTCCTTCGATATTGACGTCGATTATTTGACCGAATACTGTTTGCAGCAATCGCAGCGACAGTCAGGTGAGCACACTGTCCATTTTCTTGTCTTTGCGTCGAAATTGAAGTAAAATAATTTATATGTAAATATTTGTTTTAAAATACCATTATAAATGGTAGTTTATAATAGAGTTACAGTTTCATTTAAAAAAATATATACATTTTTTTGTTGATAAAATACCATTTTACTAAAATGGTAAAAATATGAATTTTTAACAAAAATCATGGTATTTTAGGAATTTTATCTTCAATACAAAAAATAATGAAATATTTTTAAAGTGTCTAGTTTTCAGATGGCCAGGCCTTTTCACTTTCTCTGTCTATACTCCCAGGAGTATACAAACCCAATTTGATTAAATAAAAGTATACATTGATTGGTAACAGTTGACAGGAATAAATTGTTATAAATAATTGCATATAAATACCAATCTGTATTTATTAAGCAAACAAATTGATAGTTTAGAAAAACAAGTTTTCTAAAAATTGAAGGGGTATTTGTGCCCATATTTTATTTATTTATATTTTCTCTTAGTTAATTTAGTTACATTTGCCTGTTTTCTAATGTTTTTTATCATTTTTTCTGATTTGTAGCAATATTGTATTACTTTCATCCATATAATTAACTATTCTCAACAACTATAAAATATGATAAATATCACATATAATTGCAGCACTTAAGAATTCGGAAGAATCAGATTCCATTCCTCTTGAACTTAGCATGTAAGTTATTTTTGTTTATACTTCTGTGAGGGAAATATCAACCTGATTAAAGCAAGAAGATATTTAGGGTCGGATGTTGAATTTTTTGTTTACATTTCCCTATGACAATATAGCTCCTATATTCTTATATTAAAATGTAATGATTACACAATAACTATAAAAGTGTTATTAGAATTTAAAGTGTCTTGTGGTGCAAAATCATCTTTTTATCCCGTTATTGTGATGTTTTTAAATCAAACCACTTGAGATTCGGCAGACATAACTAGCCGGCTTCTTGCTTTTATACCAGTGTATAATAGATGTATATGAAATTTTCTTATGTTCCAATGTTTTGATTTTAGATCAGAAGAACTTCTTTCACAAAACAACTTGTCACATCGTCGACATAAAGACAAACGAATCTGTCCCCAACCCAACTGTGGTGTCATCCTGGGTAGCAAGGTCTCCCTCGACAGTACGTATGGGTTTTTGTATGTCCCAGTGGTTGTATGTGATTACATTGATTGATAACAGTTTAAATCTAAGGATACCAAGAGTGTAAAGTGCATTCTAACACGGCCCGGGCAGCGAATTCATATAGTTATTCGTGTCAAGGCTGCAACTGACAGTCACCCTAAAATGCATTTGATACCAAAGATGTACTTCATATATCCCAGAGGTGCAATCTGTACACCCAAGCTAATTTTGTTGAATAAGTGTTAAGTTATAGATATCAGGAGTGCAAAATTTTCCCCACAATTTATTTATTAGCTGAGGTGTAAAGTGATTTTATGGCACCCTACTACCGTTATCAATAATTAATCATCTCTTTTTCATTACCCGCAAACCTTATCCACACCAGATCACTTGGTCGCTCACAGTGGCATCCGACCGTACACATGCGATCAATGTGGGCAAACCTTCACCACCAATTCCAACCTCCTTTCACATCAACGCCGTCACGACAACTCGTCTGCGCCGAACAGAGCGAATAAAAGGTCGGTTACTGCTCACAAATTGATGGTTAACTGTAGCTCTGCACAACTACAGATAAAGAGAGTACACATCTATATTGGATTATTTGATAAGCATCTTTATCACTTCTTGTAAAAATGTCCCCAGTTGGATTACTGGTCGTTGCAGTGTGTTCTATAATCAATGCAGGTCTACCTTTTGTTCAAAAGTTTGATTCAATCTGCAAAAAAAAAGGCAATATGACCTTTGTCATAGCATGTCGTGAAGAAATAAATTAAAACATTTAGAAAATATACAGATGCGAACACAATTAATTTATTAGAAAGTCCCAACACTGAACTGTCAGACTTACAACATGGTGTTCATACATATCGTTGCTAACTTGGTTTGTTTCCATCAGAGCACGAAAGACAACTGAGGATTCGTTGTGCGACTTCGCCGAGGTTGAAACTTCAGTTTTGTGTAAGATTTCTTTGTAGCTTCATGCATTTCTTTGTAGCTTCATGCGTAAAGTGTCTGGCATATACCTTATATAAACAAACATGTATATTTATCATATTTATATATGATAAATATATATTTATCATGTAAATATATATTTATCATATATTTAAATGATAAATATACATGTTTATCTGCAGAGAATATTACAGTTGCTTTAACCTAAGAAGCTATTGCTTTATATAGTCTAAACTGTTTATTTAAATGACTCATGTGAATCAACCTAATGATTCAATGCTGTATTTAAGGTTTAAATTCCAAAAATTATTAAGAAATGTAGTTGTACAATCCTATATTGCATCCTCAGAATAGTGGTATAATTGCAATACAATCTTTGCTTGTATGATTATATATTTATTTTGGTTCTGCCATATTTTTTCTTTTTTTAAACAAATTATTTATTTAGTAAATACACATTTGGAAGCAACAAGTGAAAATTTTCCACTGAAGAATGAATTGAAACCGCTCATGTGAGTATAGTGTGTTGGCATTTCATACACGGATAGATTTTTGTATCCAAATTTTTTTCTGTGTTATGTTTTTTGAAGCTACAAAACTCCATAAAAGTACCATGGTATGGGTTATAAAAATGTACCAGCTAGCATAACTTGGTTTATTTGCATAATTTTCACTAAATTAAATAAATTGCTATTACCTGCGATAAGCAAAGAATAAATAAAATTGTTTCACAACTTTTTTGCCAGTCTACATGGGGTAGGCTGGGGGGAATGAGGGCCTGACAAGAAATATGCTAAGAACGATTTCAGAATTTATATTTTAAAATATTTTATTAATATTGCAATAGCTCAATTAACTAAATTGTTATCAGAAGCCGTTCTGACCATTACCGGTATTACTTGTATTAAATGACATTGTCCCACAGTGGAACAAACTAAGTAGCCAAGTGCTTTATATTCACCTCCTTATGTTATCTTCAGACTTGACAAACACAGCGAGACAACTGTAACGGTGAAATCATCGCACCATCTGAGAACGAATCATCAAAACAATTATGTTTGTCCGCTTTGTAAATCGAACCTCAGGACCTCATCTGCTCTACAAGGTAGGTGTGGTGGTTGATAGCATAGTGGTACATGCCCCACACTTTAAAAACGAACTTTTGGGGACATTGAAACTTCACTTTAACCCTCGGAGGCCTTGAATAAATTAATTTAACAGGAAAAACATCAATTGTGATCATTAGGTGATATTGATTTGGTTCGTTATCGGTTAACTTTATCGATACGTACCAATTTTATACAAATGTCACAATGAATGTTTTTCTTGTGTACTGTACAAATTTTTTACAAAAATGGTTATGGTGACGAGTCAGGTAGGAGTTTTTAAAAAAATAAACCAGATATTGATTTGATTTGGAATTAACACTTTAGTATCTACATTCAATTTTCTGAAGCCATTGTACATTTTGTTTATTGTTACCAATAAATATTGGACAAAATTTGGTTTGTGAATTCAGTTTTCTGGTTCAATTAAGCACTTTAAAGTTCGATTTATATTTTATCATAATAGTTTTCGGATATTCCTCCGGTATTTTTACATAGTGGCATATTGTGCCATCCAGTGCACCAGTGATGGTGGAACGTGAATTTGTTAGCTTGAGTTAATTTTCACAATCTGTTGTCACAATCCTCAGCGCATTTGAAGCGTCGATGTACCAAGCAAGTGTACAAGTGTGACATCTGCGGAAAACATTTCAAGAGCAAGTTCAACTCGCTGAGACACGCACGGACACATACGGGGTCCAAGCCTTTTAAATGTCCGCTTTGCCCCACAAGATTCACGGAATCAGGGTCCATAACAGCGCATCTTCGAACCCACACTGGGGAAAAGCCATATGAGTGAGGAATTAATTAATATTTTAACCATCTTGGGTGGAAGAATTTCCACTTAAAGCAAAGGGGGTTACAACGATGATAATCGTTAGTTTACCTTGTGCCCACTGTCAGTTTGCAGGAGCTATTAAATATTGTGTTGTATACGATACATATATTGGCTATATTGCTCTAGTTTTTATCCAATTGTGTCCTGTCTTGATTATATTCTATTATATAATGCATGGTTGTATTGTATTCTTTCCTGTAATGCATGGGTGGGTCTAGAGATTAGTGCTTACAATCACTAATTTTTTTTATTTAAAAGGGTGCAAAGAATTCTTCACAACCCACTTTTTTTACGGTATGTGTTACCTCCAGTTAAAACTATATTTTAACCATACAAACGTGCTGACTGACCTTAAGAAACTAGGCTTTTTATCGGTAGTATATAGTCATTTCTGTTTTCTTTGGGTTTCAGTTTTACAAACATAGAAACCTGGGTCACACTTATAGAAGTCGCATTGTGTTGCTCATGGTCTTATACCTTAGCTCATTATAGTATGTTTTGAATATTTACATTTAATTTGTGAATATGGTGGTCGTCATTAATTAATCTCGTTGGCATGAATACATGTGCTAAATTAAAGTTGGGGAAATACATTAGCACATAAAAGGAAGCACTCTTACGTTTTTCTATAAAAGAAATATTTTCTTTTGTCAAATTATTTTAGATTCAAACAAGAAAGATTGCAGCATTTACAAATGCTATGAACCGAATAATTTACACAAGTGTTTCAACTTTTTAAAATAATCATGAGTGAAGTGGTATGACTAAGTTTGCAGATTACTAGGTGCAACATGCACCACTTCTTCTTGTGCTCAACACATTAACCATTCTCTAATCTTCCTTGTTAAAATCCTAAATTACCTTCTAATAACCAATCTTCCAAATTATTTAAACAATTTGTTTCTGACAAGTTGGAAAAGGGCCATTTACACATGATGATAACCCTCAATTCCCCCACAAGGATGATAACCCTCAATTCCCCCACAAGGATGATAACCCTCAATTCCCCCACAAGGATGATAACCCTCAATTCCCCCACAAGGATGATAACCCTCAATTCCCCCACAAGGATGATAACCCTCAATTCCCCCACAAGGATGATAACCCTCAATTCCCCCACAAGGATGATAACCCTCAATTCCCCCACAAGGATGATAACCCTCAATTCCCCCACAAGGATGATAACCCTCAATTCCCCCACAAGGATGATTAACCCCCAATTCCCCCACAAGGATGATAACCCCCAATTCCCCCACAAGGTGCAATGAATGCGGGAAGCAGTTCAGTCAGAAGGGGCCGCTCACCACCCACATGTCCCTCCACAACGGCAGTCGACCCTACCTCTGCGAAGTCTGTGGCAAATCATTCAGTCAGAAGACCAACCTGAGCACCCACGAGGAGAGACACAGAGGAGTGAAGGAACACAAGTGTGCTCTCTGTCCAGCCTCATTCCAGTATAAAAGTAATTACTCTGTGCTGTACCATAGTAGTTGTTAGTTGACTTATACTTATCCAGAAAATTAGAATACATCACCTTTCGTCGAAATATTTTAGCCATCTCTTGGTTTACCTGAGCTAGCAACATGTAAATGACATTGGTTATGTTTAACCCATTGATCCACTGGTTCAAGCCACATCTGTTGCTTACCTTCTGAAGTTTAGACAAGACATGTGGCAGAGGTTAATTGTGTTTTGTCAAATATTTGGAACGACAAATGGGAATGACTAACTTAATCAGAGAAAATTTGTCTTATTTTTGGATTTGTCCAACATAGTATAGTTTTTGTTGGTTAAGTTTAATTACCTGATTTGTAACAAAACTTGTTGTGAGTGGTTTATTGGACAAGGTTATTAAACTTTGTTCAACACATTTGATCAAATGGGTTGTTGGAAAATTGATTTTTTAATACAAAACAGAACTGCTGATATATCTTTAACACAACGGTGTCTGTCTGAATAGGAGCCCCCCATCTTTTTTCAGCATGTCATCTAATTCTGCAAAACGCCCATTTGATCCAGTCATTCTGTATCACTTATGCAATCTTGCAGGTGATTTGCAGCGACACACCAACAAACACAACAAAGAGAGGCCGTACCAGTGCAAACTATGCCCCATGGACTTCACCAGACTGCAGTACCTCAAAGAGCACCACAATAAAATGCATGAGACCCCTGAGACACAGGACACACAGTAAGCATTTGTCAACATGTGATGATGTTTGTTTTATAGTGAGTGGGACAACCTCTGGTATCGGATTACCTCATACCCCAACAGTCCGTTAACGCAGCTATTGCAGTGTATATAATTCAGACTTCCCCTATTTTTTATTCACCTCTTTTAGCAATCAGTTCAAGCAACATCTCCTAAGTGACTTGCCAAAAGACATACCTGGCTAGCTTGCATCTGACTTGTTTGACAGTCAGATACGTGATTAGTCAACCCACATAGTTGGATATTCGGGGATGTTTGTTTAAATTAATTCTCAGTGTGTCTTGAACCAATACTGCTGGACAGTTCTTCACCGTTATTGACAAATCTTGTCCACCATTTTGTGTAAAAAAATAATGGGCGAGGAATGAGGCTTCTAAACCAACCCCTATGTTCGGATAATTAGTTTATACCAAATCGATATTTAGGAACAGATTTTATCTGAGATATACGCTTGATACAATTTGTGTCTCGACAATATATGGTGGATTTATATTCTTATTTTCCACAGGTTGATTAATAAGGTGGGAAGTGGGTTTAAAACGGATTTTAATAAACTGGAAGGAGATGATATGAAAATCTTGACTTTTCATCAGGTAAGCCAGTAATTAAATTAAAACATTAATTTTCCCAAACTTCCTAATACGGATGTCCAATTAGTACCCCTTTTCCAAATCTCTATGCTCGAAAACTCTATAACCCATTAATGATAATGACATTGGTTATTTTATAAACTACAACGAAATAAACAATTGGTCACTAATTATTAAAAACTAGCGAAATATGAAATATCGAAACTCTTTTATTTCTTCCAGGATATTAAAACCGGCGTCGTGCTACCGGTGCTACCTCTAAATGATGATTCGTCAAATCTAAGCAATAGTAAGCATATGCTTGAAGGTAATCATACAACTTTGTTGGTTTAAATAGCTACATATTGTTATATTTATATATATTTTATCATTTTTTTAACTTTAATATTAAATGTAGGGTCCTTGATTACAGAAGTGCTTATTTTTGTAGTGTATATCGACTGTCGTCAGATTACCCTTGCACGTAGTCGAGTTTGATGAAAGTGTTGCGCAGTGTTGAAACAATTTGATTCATTTGAATTGATAGTGGAATAATAAAACGTTAAGTCGCCAATTATCAAGTAGATGTGGCAAAATAAGTTATAATAAAAAATACAACACACTACAATAGCCGCTTGCTGTGATTGGCAGGTATTCTGATCATTGCATATGTTGTAATGGCGACTACCGTTGCCACACCCATACAGTTTAAAATGGACATCCTTGTTAATATTTCCTTCCTTACGGTAAACAAAGAAACTAAAAAAATACGACCACTTCCCCCAACAAACTACCAAGTTCAATATCGGATTTTACTAATTCTAATATTCCCACAAACAGCGAATCCAGGTTGCGCCGATAAAGAAGAAAGCGGTGAAATCTGCTGCATATCTCGTTGCATGACCGACACCTCCATATCGAGAGCTATGGCGAGTGACGTAGACCCGACTCTGTCGTCATCCACAGTTGGCGTGTTGCCCAACGACGCGCTCCAAGCGGTCGCCATCGTCACTGAGAACGGCCTCATGCTCGCCAACAACGCGTCGATCGATCTGCTCGACTTAAGCAAACTGGAACATGACGTAGACCGGGGCGATATGCATTCCGTGTTCGTCACTCCGAACGGGGACGAGGCGCGATATGTCGTAGTTAACGTTGCCCGCGATGCGTTTCCGTGACTTCTGTAAATCCATGTAATGTTGTTGTACACGGTCTTCTGTCACCAAATGTTATTACGTGTTGTTCGAGAGTAAATTCCCAGTCGTAAGATGTTGTGGCGCTGTCCAGTTGTATTGTGATGGTCGTATGTTCGTATATCACCCAGTTGGTAACCGTAAGAGACGATGCAATTACCGCAAGCTTACTGTCCGGATGGCAAAGCTATTGCAGTGGGTTGTACGTGACAAAAAGAGAGTTGAGGCATCGAATATTAAAACGTCTTAGTGGGTAAATGAGTAATCGACTATAGATTAAACTTGATTTCTACCACTGTTTTTTTGCCAGTTACGTAAAAATCTTGTCCACGAATAGGTTAAAGGTATTTTTAAATGAAAATATTGTTTATTTAAATAAATATGTCGTGCGGTTGGACTTCACGATGGTTTGTTGAATTAATGTATTAATGTACAATATACGGACTGTGGCTACAGTTTAAGAATTGTAAACTCGTTTTTTAATCCAATCTTTTTTCAAGTGGTGAAAATTCGTATATATTTTATTCGCGGGTTCTGAGTGATTACGATTTAAGAATTCAGTTTAAGAATTCCCCTATTAAGAATTCAGTTTACATGGCAAATTTTATAAAAGCAGTTTTACAAACACCTTAATTTGCGTGTAGTTCAGAAAGACACAAGAACAAAGGTCACTTGACTATAAAGATGTTTAATATGATATCTTTATGTAGAACGCTTTTATACAATCAAAATATGTTATTGGTGGACGATCACTGCCGTTGTTCACACCCGGAAATAAATATGACTTTCCTATCCTAAACTGGTAAGTAGGCTACAATATAAAATATGCAAAATAACTAAAAATTATTATTGTGACACCAATGTTAGGTCAATTAGCAGTACCAGGTCCACATGGCGGGCGACTAAATTGTGAAATTATATCACAGATGGCAAGGGGGTAAATATCAACGTTTTTGTGGGTACGGCTAAGCTTTTATGGGACTATGATTTTTGTAATACTGTATATAACAAAGGAGATACGTTGGGTGTGCTTTTCAAAAAATGATTTGTGTACGAAAATATATATAATCAGAACTTTATAAATATGACACAGGCGGACAGAATAACAACATATAATGCATTTTCACATATATTGTTTCCCCAGGTTTAATTGTCCATGTAGATTGGTGTTCATATACGTCAATTGGCGATATCCATGTTGTATATTTCATTATCTGGAGAGCAAAATCTGTAGTTGGGGTATATTTATAAAAGTTTAAACTAGTAACGCTAAGTGTTAAGCATGAGAAGGGGAAACTCGACACATAGAATTAATGCGAAACAGTATCGTGGTTTTAATCATACACAACAAACTGCAATAGCTCCTGTAAGCGAACAGTCGGCATCATAAGTACAATGACTCGTTTTCTCATCCACTGCGATAAGCGTGATTATGTTTTCCATACTTAAATCTGACCTTGTGTCTCGGGTTATAAAACTGGCCCTACAACATTTTTGAATTAAATTAAGAATAGCGCCCTGACCAAATCTGCAATATTATCTGTATTGTACATACCAACAAGATTCGACATCTTTTTGTTCTCTATGTCGCGCCAACTGAGACATCTGTTTTCGCGTTGCTGTTTTGCAATCTGTATTGGGAATTTTTAAAGTGCACAGTTTTTATAAAAATAACATCAATTTAATACTCGTCACCACCTTTTGTGCCTCAACTCAACAAGTATGACCACCAACACGATTATGACGCCACAAACTATACCGATGACGTAATATGGCGGAGGTGAAGATGACGGTGAAACTGAAATTGGTAAATTGGTGGTAACTGGAACTAACGCATATGGCACGAACACTTTTTTTAAAATGTAAAGACGCGAGTTAATTGAACTATATATATATATTATTATAAATATAATTTGCATTTTAAGGTAGGTTTTAATGGTTTTCAATGTGGATATATAGCACCCCTGCTTTTTCTTTATTTCGTTTGGTCGCACTTGTTATTGTAGGGGCAGGCGCATTCGGCTGGTGCTCGTCGCTTAGCCGAAAGTTCACCTTAGGCTGTCTTCCTCGTTGCAATGGTCGGTGACTGACACTGATTTCTGATAATGGCTACATACATAGATCACACTGCAACTTCTTGGTTTTATTCTGCATTTCTGTAATTTAGTTCATTCTGCTAGTTGTTTTTTTGGTTCATAAAATCACGACAATATATACCAAATAAATATAGGTCACGGGGACAGATAAGGTGTGGACGGCTATTTTAACTTTGTGAAATGGGTCGCGTTTGTAATAAAAACAGCGGACATTGCACCAACTAAACTTACTGCAATGGGTCGTAAATACGACGCAAATACTTTTCCAATAATTCACACTTTAACATAACACATAAGCAAAAGTATATAAAATCGAATAATGATCGCAAATCGAACCAGCGATTCACCACAACATCTCCTTTTTTCGGGGTTTCTTAAACAAAGTACTATTTCCGTTGTGGTGAAATTCGATGGTGAGAAACAAATTCTTCGTTAGCTCTCACAACGCCACGTAGCATATAGTAGAACCTGCAAAAACTAGTAGAATATGTTTGGACAATCACATTCGGTCACACAACCATGCATACACAAACTGGTGGCATTGTATGTGAGTGCGTGTATAACTATGTGTGTAGTTTTAATCGAAATTGTGCCATCTCACAATTAAGGCAGCAACGCCGCGAATCGTATCACATGACCCCATGGAGCCATACTTTCGCCAACCAAGTAAGTAAAATCAGAACCATATGTATTCGCTGATAAGCGTAATAGTCAAATAATAAACAGCCTCGCAGTGCGATAGGGCGACAAACATAGACATCAAGGTGGCGAAAGGTAATAACGATCAATATTAGACAAGTTAAAGGTCAGTGACACATAACGCAGCGCTTCTACAAATTATGAACTACATATATGGCAATACGTTCGATCAAACTAGGCACAGTACAGGTTCTACATACATAATGTGACTTGACGTGGAATTGGCGGTGGCGTCGTTACTCGTTGTGAAACAGGCGGAAGATACGCAACGCATGGGGGAATAGGTGGTGCTACAGGCGATTCGTTGTGGGCAGTACAATCTCTTATATTTTATCTTTAATTGGAACCGACAGTTTGCAAACGGGAAAAACAGCCGTAGCTAATCTTATTAAGTTCTGTGGTGTTTGTAAAAACGGACTTAACTAAATGAAACGACTCCGGATCATTCGACGCACTCAGACGGCAAGTCTCACCATTTTCTTTAATTTGAGACAAAACGAAATATTTATCTTTTGGAAGAGAAAACTTTGGAATATAAGGAACTACATTGGACAGCGAAGGGCGAAAACTGGCGTTGTGATTACGGGCACGTCTGCCATATACAGAAGATAGGCTGCGCTTGCTTTGGAGACGTATGTCAGAGACGCGTTTATACGTAGAAACTCTGACGAGGCGACAATTTTGCGCATCTACTTTAAAACCAAAATACTGCAAGAAATCCCTACCAATTACGGGATGCAGTACATTTCCAACGCGAAAACTCCAACGAAATTTACCTACGCCCATAAAGGTTATAAAAACATTTTCTTTACCAGACACTTTGATATTAGTGTCATTCAACGTAGATGAACAATTTCTGGAATTAAATAACGACTTAACATTTTTCATTGGAGGTAGAACTGAACATTCCTCACTTTCATTCACCAAATAGCGCGTACCAGTCTTATAATCAGCAACAAAGAACGACCTGGGAGAAGCGGATTTCGAAGCTCGTTTCGAACACGGTCTATTGAAGCGTTCACGCTTACGATTATTAAACTTTCGAACTTGCCGACGACCATGTACGCCAAAGCGGCAACGAAAACATAATTTAAACGGCGCGTCAATTTTAACTTTACACGACAGACAAGAAATAGACATAGACGCGGCTAATTTACTCTTGAGTTGGTTGCTGTATGGACGTATAATGGGGGGGTCATATGGCAAAATATCGCGAGCGCTACTAACCTTTTTATGATCCGGTGTCCTGGGAAGTAAAACTTGTGTCGATGTGTTCCTTCTGTTTGCAAACCTGTGAAATGTCACACCGTTATTTTGCATAATCGTAATCTCGAGGTATATATCGACCAACTAATGTCTTCCACTAACTTTTGCAAGCAAATCAAAGTTGCTAGGTGGCTTTGGATTGCTATACGAAATATTAAAAAAAAAAAAATAATACAGTCTTGGTCGTAGATAGATTTTTCTTTCTTCGCTTCGAGATTCCGACGGCGAATCGTGAACTTCCCCTGCAGACTTTGGTGGAAACTTCTTTCTCTTGATAGGATCGATTTCCGTCGATGTCTTGGTGTAATCGGAGGATTTCCTTTGACAAATGATAGAGCTCTTCGCTTGTTGTCAGAGCGAAGATGCTTCAGGCGGTTTCTTTTTCTAAAATGGTTTTGGTCGGTTTCTTAAAGTTTTGTTGAAAGCGGTTTCTTCTTAAAATTAAGCTCGGGTCACACACTCTTCTCGAGAAAGTTGCGCGTTCAAATCACTTCGGGCTCAACAATATAGCACCCCTGCTTTTTCTTTATTTCGTTTGGTCGCACTTGTTATTGTAGGGGCAGGCGCATTCGGCTGGTGCTCGTCGCTTAGCCGAAAGTTCACCTTAGGCTGTCTTCCTCGTTGCAATGGTCGGTGACTGACACTGATTTCTGATAATGACTACATACATAGATCACACTGCAACTTCTTGTTTTTATTCAGCATTTCTGTAAATTAGTTCATTCTGCTAGTTGTTTTTTTGGTTCATAAAATCACGACAATATATACCAAATAAATATAGGTCACGGGGACAGATAAGGTGTGGACGGCTATTTTAACTTTGTGAAATGGGTCGCGTTTGTAATAAAAACAGCGGACATTGCACCAACTAAACTTACTGCAATGGGTCGTAAATACGACGCAAATACTTTTCCAATAATTCACACTTTAACATAACACATAAGCAAAAGTATATAAAATCGAATAATGATCGCAAATCGAACCAGCGATTCACCACAGATATTATGCTGTATGAGTGTATGGTATGGGGCATCCGGAGGTGGTAAACGCAGGGACCACAATTAAGATTTAGATATCACCAAACTTGACTTATGTATAATTATTAGTAATTTATACACTTAATTAAGTATTCGTCTACCTTTTTTGGTTTGTTTGGTGATTTTGCAATATATCAAATTACTGTGCCGATCAGTTGACGTTTGGAATCTGGTCGCTCGCTAGTCGGTTATGTCCAACACACTGCAAATCCGGTAAATGACTATGTGTGTGATATAATCTGACCATTGCCTGTGTTTTAATGTCCCCTGCGTTTTACAATTTACGAGAATAAATGATTCACCCCATCCTATTTCTGAAATCTAACCTTGCCCCCAACTCCAACACCAACTCATTATTACTAAGCAGTTTCTACCGTTTTTCAGTTTGTTATATTCAACTTACGTATGATTTGTTCACATATATATCTTCCATAATTGTTGCATTTGAAATCATGCCATTGGAACAATGAGTCCGGCTTTTGTAAATCGCCTATTTGTACGCAATCCTGATCGGGATTATTGTTTGGTTCGTTTGTCGCCCAGTTAGTGTAAGTCAAATTTGAGCCATCGTTCCACATAAAACCGGGTTTAGCTGTTGTAATCCGGTTTAAACCAATGTGGAACGAATAGGGATACTCTGTTGGATGTAGTTGGTTATTTAAAATTTTGTTGTTTTTCCATCTTAAGAAGTAATATACGGCTAGCATGGTATGCAAATGCAAGCATATAACAAAACACTTGATTCAAAATGCACTGAAGAATATGACTTATATTTTTCATTGTGCAGTATTGATCAAAAATAAAAATATCTTTTACCACCAATTATCTTTAAATACACGTCAACTGTGTTTGTTTTTAAACGTTTTTCGAAGAGGAGTGTATTCCGAAGGGAAGACATTTTAAATCTACATCATTTAATTTTGTGAGAGGCATGTTTTTAAAATAACTCAGTTTACCACAGGAGATTCCTTAAAAATATGCATAAGCATTTATAAATATAATATTATTACGTGTATAAAAAAGCCAAACACCTTTTTAAAATAAAATTTAAATACTAACAAGAGATGTAGACGCTCCACCACCATTTCCGGGAAATCTTAAGAAATGTAACCCAAATGAAATCATTGATCAATCTCAATTACGCTCTACAGCAAAATGAAGTAATTGTCTAATCTATACATGCAGCGTACACTCAAAATAGGTGTTACAATTAGTCATGTCTGACACATAGTTAACACTCTCTGTAGTTGTTTTTTAAAATCTCATTTACATCCATGGTTACTCACTTGTGGCGATAACAATTTTGTTCACAATAAACTCTTGAATTTGCTTTGTTTTTATACGAGCAAGTGTAGCATTCATGGCAGCACACGCATTGACTGCTAATTGCTGGTGCTTAACCTTGTCACCTTGATGTATATAATAATTACTGTTGCCCAGTGTGTGCCATTCTGCTTCACACATTCTGCACAGCACAGCAAAATACACCGCATACAGTTTCATCTTCCCTTAAATCATTTCAGTAATATTGCAAAACAGCTCTGAAATTAGCATGCTTATTTCTACAACTTTTTATAGACAAATTTTGTTGACATTTATAATCTAATAACCAAATCACTAGACGTATAACCAAATCTCTAGATCTCAGCTTACAGTGGGAAGGTATAAAAGTGTCGCATTTACATGATGCTAATTTTGTTTATTGTTTTTAGAATGCAATTGGATCTGACTGCTGATGTTAATGTTGTCGGTTAGCCTAGTGGAATGTTAGCGTATGAGTTATGTTTTGTCCTGAATTATAGTAGTTTTTATTTAGTCATACAACTTTTGATTTAACACTTTTTTTGCGATGGTAACCTAACATTAGACACACTCGGCTTGCTTAATTACTCTAATACCTGGCGGAAGTTGTGTTTATGAGTCAAACATCTAAAAATTAAAGTTTAACAAGTTTGCAAAGTTCTTAAGCCTAAATTCAAATCCCAATCCCAATCCGTTCCAGAAAACCGCTCCTTTCCAGAAAACCGCTACATAGGCCTATACATAATTGACTTCAAAACTGGTACGTGGTCAAAAAAAGATTGAAATCCACTGGCATATACTTAATGTCAAGACACCTGGTGGAAAAATAGAAAAAAAGAGTGTGTATTGCTTTCTTTAAAGAGCATTTTGCATGGTCAGTGTCACGTAGGATGACCAGTCGTAAGGTGGATGGTTCAATACCTGAATGCATGAGACCCCTGAGACACAGGACACACAGTAAGCATTTGTTAACATGTGATGATTTTTGTTTTGATAAGTGGGACAACCTATCGTATCTGATTACCTCATACCCCGACAGTCCGTTTACGCACCTATTGCAGTGTATATAATTCAGACTTTACCCTATTTTTTATTCACCTTTTTTTTGCAATCAGTTCAAGCAACATCTCCTAAGTGACTTGCCAAAAGACATAGCTGGCTAGCTTGCATCTTGTTGTTTTGTTTGACAGTCAGATACGTGATTACTCAAGCCACATAACCACCCAGTTGGATATTCTGGGATGTTTGTAGGATTATAAAGAATGTTTAAACTAATTCTCAGTATGTTTTGAAACGAATACTACTGGGCAGTTCTTGGTCAACAACAGTATGAAACCAAGAGTGTCAATAACAGGGACAAATCCATTTCACCATATTGTGTAAAAATAATGGGCGAGGAATGAGGCTTCTAAAACGACCCCTATGTTTAGATAATTAGTTTAATTAAACGGAATTGATAATATTAGGAACATATTGGTGACCATGTACAGCTTAACCAGATAATCGTTTTTTTGAGGTGTACCCATGATATAATCTGTATCACCACAATAAATGGTGGATTTTTATTCCTGTTTTCCACAGGTTGATTAATAAGGTGGAAAGTGGGTTTAAAACGGAGTTTAATAAACTCGAAGGAGATGATATGAAAATCTTGACTTTCCATCAGGTAACCTATTTCTCCATATAAGACATACCATACCACTAACTGTGACTAAGGAAGGGTTCAGAAGTTATAACTGAAAGCCACTGAGACGGTCAACCGGAAACGAGAAAAACTGGCTGTGCTCTTTATCATGGCAAAAACTTAAAAATGTATTAACAGTATCCAAAACACTTTTCAAATTTGATTAAAAATTTTCTGCCGCAACCCTAACAGACATGTCATTTTTCCCCGTAATACCGTGGGGATTGACTGACGTGTTTTAACTACTGTAGTTTTGCCGTTTTATCCGGTCTCCCTAACCCAAAATATTTGTGCCATTCTTCTTTAATGTGAAGGAGCAAAACATAAACTAAACTAAAAACTGCAATAGCTCCTGTAATCTAAATATGCCGGGGTGTAGTGACAAATTGCAGTTTCAAAGCCTTTGAACGCTCCATATCCTTTGTGCAGAGGTTTTTCTTTAAGTTTCCTAAACTTCCTAATACTGATGTCCAATTAGTACCCCATTTCCAAATCTCTCTGCTCGAAAACACTATAACATATTATTGATATTCACATTTGTTATTTCATAAACTACAACAAAATAAACAATTGGTCACTTATTACGTTTAAAACTGGCGAAATATGAAATATCGAAACTCCTTTCTTTCTTCCAGGATATTAAAACCGGCGTCGTGCTACCGGTGCTACCTCTAAATGATGACTCCTCAAATCTAAGCAATGGTAAGCATACGCTTGAAGGTAAACATAAGTTTGCTGAATTCAATACCTACATTTATGCCTTGTAATATTATATTTTTTCTGTCATTGTTGATTTTTCCCGATATTTTAGTTGTGATTGACAGTTATTCTGACCACTGTGTTGTAATGGCGACTACCGTTGCCACCCACACCTGTACAGTTTAAAATGGGCATCCTTTCCTGATTGATTCTTTCTTACCGTAAATAAAGAAACCAAAAAAAATCGACAACTTCTCCCAACAAACTACCAAGTTCAATATCGGATTTTACTCACTCCAATATTCCCCCAAACAGCGAATCCAGGTTGCGCCGATAAAGAAGAAAGCGGTGAAATCTGCTGCATATCTCGTTGCATGACCGACACCTCCATATCGAGAGCAATGGCGAGTGACGTGGACCCGACTCTGTCGTCATCCACAGTTGGCGTGTTGCCCAACGACGCGCTCCAAGCGGTCGCCATCGTCACTGAGAACGGCCTCATGCTCACCAACAACGCGTCGATCGATCTGCTTGACTTGAGCAAACTGGAACATAACGTAGACCGGGGCGATATGCATTCAGTGTTTGTCACTCCGAACGGGGACGAGGCGCGATATGTCGTAGTTAACGTTGCCCGCGATGCGTTTCCGTGACTTCTGTAAATCCATGTAATGTTGTTGTACACGGTCTTCTGTAACCAAATGTTATTACGTGTTGTTCGAGAGTAAATTCCCAGTCGTAAGGTGTGATGGCTCTGTCCAGTTGTATGGTGACGGTCGTATGTTCGTATATCACCCAGTTGGTAACCGTAGGGGGCGATGCAATACGCGCGATTACCGCACGCCCACTGTCCGGATGGCAAAGCTATTGCAGTTGTACTTGACAAAAATAGAAATGAAGCAACGAATATAAAAACACCTAAGTGATAAAATGACTAATCGACTAGATTAAACTTGATTTCTACCACTGTTTTTTGCCAGTTACGCATTTTTTTGTTGAAGACCTTGTCCACGAATAGGTTAAAGGTATTTTTAAATGAAAATTTTGTTTATTTAAATAAATCTGTCGTGCCGTTGGACTTCACGCTGGTTTGTTGAGATGATGTAAAATAACGTACATACAGACTGTGGAGTTGAGTTGTAAACCCGTTTTTTTAATCCAAACTTTTATTATTCAAAGGGTGAAAATTCATATATATTTTATTCGCGGTTTCTGAGTGTCCTCTCTCTTAATAAAATCAGTTTACACGGCGAATTTCATGAAAGCAATTTCACAAACACCCTAATTTGCGTGTAGTTCAGAAAGGCACAGGAACGAAATAAGTCACTTGACCATAAAGATATTCGATTTATTTATCTATAACACTTACAATCAAAATATGGTATTGGTGGACACGTAGCAAACGTTGTTTGTACGGTCGTGTGGCCGAATAGTTTACGCAACCGATACGAATACTGACTTTATACGAAAAACGGTCCTGTTGAGGAGCCTATCATTGGTTCGGAACTTAGCACGGCAAAAAACTATGTTGTAAATTGTATAAAAAATAGCTAAGTCACCATGACGTAATCTAACGATCACTGCCGTTGTTCAAACCCGGAAATAAATATGACTTCCCTATCCTAAACTGATAAGTACAATATAAAATATGCAAAATAACTACTAA
Organism: Ciona savignyi; assembly: GCA_000149265.1. Taxonomy (NCBI): domain Eukaryota; kingdom Metazoa; phylum Chordata; class Ascidiacea; order Phlebobranchia; family Cionidae; genus Ciona; species Ciona savignyi. Next base: position 275,951 of record CH002810.1, on the reverse strand, counting down.
AAATTATTGTTGTGACACCAATGTTAGGTCAATTAGCAGTACCAGGTCCACATGGCGGGCGACAGAATTGTGAAATTATATCACAGATGGCAAGGGGGTAAATATCAACGTTTTTGTGAGTACAGATAGGATTCTATGGGACCGTGATCTTGGTAATGTATCAAAGGAAATGTTGAGTGTGCTTGTCAACATTGATTTGTGTATCAATATATATAATCAGAACTTTACAAATATTACACAGGCGGACAGAATAAGAACTTTATATGAACATATAGTTCATTTTCACATGTATTATTTCGGCAGGTTTAATTGTCCATGTAGATTGGTGTTCATATACGTCAATTGGCGATATCCATGTTGTATATTTCATTATCTGGAAAGCAAAATCTGTAGTTTATATATAAAAGTTTAAACTAGTAATGCTAAGTGTTAAGCAAGGAAGAGGAAACTCGACACATAGGTATCGTATCGTGGTCTTAATCATACACAACAAACCGCAATGGCCCCTGTAAGCGAACAGTCGGCATCCTAAGTACAATGGCTCCTGTGCATTTTCCCATCCACTACGATAAACGTGATTATGTTTTTCATACTTAAATCTGACCTTGTGTCCCGGGTTATAAAACTGCCCGACAATATGTAAGATATGACACACTGTATTGCCTAGAAGTGTGGAACGTTTTTGAATGAATTTAAGAATAGCGCACTGACCAAATCTGCAATAGTATCAATATTGTACATACCAACAAGATTCGACATCTTTTTGTTCTCTGTTGCGCCAACTGAGACATCTGTTTTCGCGTTGCTATTTTGCAATCTGTATTGGGAATTTTTAAATTGCTAGTTTTTATAACAAATAACATCAATTTAATACTCGTCACCACCTTTTGTGCCTCAACGCAACAAGTATGACCACCAACACGATTATGACGCCACAAACTATACCGATGACGTAATATGGCGGAGGTGAAGATGTCGGTGAAACTGAAGTTGGTAAATTGGTGGTAACTGGAACTAACGCATATGGCACGAACACTTTTTCTAAAATGTAAAGACGCGAGTTAATTGAACTATATATATATATTATTATAAATATAATTTGCATTTTAAGGTAGGTTTGAATGGTTTTTAATGTGGATATTATGCTGTATGAGTGTATGGTATGGGGCACCCGGAGGTGGTAAACGCAGGGACCACAATTAAGATTTAGATATCACCAAACTTGACTTATGTATAATTATTAGTAATTTATACACTTAATTAAGTATTCGTCTACCTTTTTTGGTTTGTTTGGTGATTTTGCAATATATCAAATTACTGTGCCGATCAGTTGACGTTTCGAATCTGGTCGCTCGCTAGTCGGTTGTGTCCAATACACTACAAATCCGGTAAATGACTATGTGTGTGATATAATCTGACCATTGCCTGTGTTTTAATGCCCCCTGCGTTTTACAATTTACGAGAATAAATGTTTCACCCCATCCTATTTCTGAAATCTAACCTTGCTCCCAACTCCAACACTAACCCATTATTACTAAGCAGTTTCTACCGTTTTCAGTTTGTCATATTCAACTTACGTATGATTTGTTCACATATATATCTTCCATAATTGTTGCACTTGAAATCATGCCATTGGAACAATGAGTCCGGCTTATATAAATCGCCTATTTGTACGCAATCCTGATCGGGATTGTTTGGTTCGTTTTTCGCCCAGTTGGTGTAAGTCAAATTTGAGCCATCGTTCCACATAAAACCGGGTTTAGCTGTTGTAATCCGGTTTAAACCAATGTGGAACGAATAGGGACTCTCTGTTGGATGTAGTAGGTTATTTTAAATTTTGTTGTTTTTCCATCTTAAGAAGTAATATACGGCTAGCATGGTATGCAAATGCAAGCATATAACAAAACACTTGATTCAAAATGCCCGGAAAAATATGACTTCACGTATTTTCCATTGTGCATCAAAAATAAAAATATCCTTTACCACCAATTATCTTTAAATATACGTCAATTGTGTTTGTTTTTGAAAGATTTTCGAAGAGGAGTGTATTCCGAAGGGAAGACATTTAATTTCTACATCATTTAATTTTGTGAGAGGCATGTTTTTAAAAAAAACTCAGTTTACCACAGGAGAATCCTTAAAAATATGCATAAGCATTTATAAATATAATATTATTACGTGTATAAAAAAGCCAAACACTTTTTAAAATAAAATTTAAATACTAACAAGAGATGTAGACGCTCCACCACCATTTCCGGGAAATCTTAAGAAATGTAACCCAAATGAAATCATTGATCAATCTCAATTACGCTCTACAGCAAAATGAAGTAATTGTCTAGTGCAGCGGTTCCCAAACTTTTTTTGTTGGCGGCGCCTTTTGAAAACTTATTAAACCTTGCGGCTCCCTCATAAAGCCAAAATTTTCGAACTGCGTGTATTGTATATCCAGACTAGCACGCATTTGGATAACCATTCAAACTATTCACTAAAACTAAAGTGACGACTAGTCCATTAATGCAAAACAGTTATTTAACAAACCATTATTCGAAAAACAATGCCATGTTAGTTAGCAAATAGTGGTAAATAACACCGAACAATGGATTTTTAACAAGTAAAACGAATGCTGTATGCCAGTGTATGGGGTTGCACACCAGGCTCAATCATCTCCAATTAACATTTGAATGGTGTAACGCACAAGTACTGTTTTTTTGTAAGAAAAACAATAAATGCAGCAACTTCAGCATGCTTTCGTGGCGCCCCTGGCAAAGCCTCGCGGCTCCCCAGGGCGCCGCGGCGTCCAGTTTGGGAACCGCGGGTCTAGTGTTCTAATCTATACATGCAGCGTACACTCAAAATAGGTGTTACAATTAGTCATGTCTGACACATAGTTAACACTCTCTGTAGTAGTTTGTTAAAATCTCATTTACATCCATGGTTACTCACTTGTGGCGATAACAATTTTGTTCACAATAAACTCTTGAATTTGCTTTGTTTTTATACGAGCAAGTGTAGCATTCATGGCAGCACACGCATTGACTGCTAATTGCTGGTGCTTAACCTTGGCACCTTGATGTATATAATAATTACTGGTGCCCAGTGTGTGCCATTCTGCTTTACATATTCTGCACAGCACAGCAAAATACACCGCATACAGTTTCATCTTCCCTTAAATCATTTCAGTAATAATGCAAAAAAGCTCTGAAATTAGCATGCTTATTATTAAAACTTTTTCAAGCAAATTATGTTACCATTTATAATCTAATAACCTAATCACTAGACGTGTATAATCTCTGCTTTCAGTGGGAAGGTATAAAATACGTGCGTTGTCGCATGCGGTAATTGCATCAGCAGCTAAACTATGCTAAGCATGATATACTAGCGTTGAATAACTTGTGAGTACTATACACCGATATAAAACAATGTATACTGCGTGCATCTATTTATTTCACATTCAAGTTGACACATTTATTGTCTCTACCAATCAAGTGCTGCGTTTTGACATCTGCAAAAGGTTCCAACATCACTATGAGCCAACGTACCAGGAAATAATGTTTGCTTTTTGCTTACCTAAGGTACCGGATATCCCGCCATTATATGCTGTCGGTGGTTATGTGAGTAGGCCAGATTAAACATATTGTGTTGTAAAAATGAGCTTTTTATTTGGTATTATGAAGTGATTTTATTATCACTATTGCTTACAACGGAGATTCTAGGAATCTAGGCTGTACTATGCGCACCACTCGTACCATATTTGTTATGCGAGTACATTCTGTATTCCACTGTCAAACTGTACGCAGGTTCAAAACTGGTCGCTAGCTAGTCGGCTGTGCCCTTTTGAAGGAATGTTTTAATTATATACACAACACAAGTTATAGGAATGTCTCAATTATACACAACACATTGCAAAAGCTCCGGTAACCCGACAGTGGGCGCAACGTAATCTGACGATTGCTCGCGTGTTAACCTCCTGGTTTTCCCATTTACTGGGATAAACATAATTATCATATCATAACATGTGATTAGCTATTACTTTTTTTTGCATTGTGATTTTTTAGTGTGTGGTGTGCTTTTTGTTGTCCTCTGTGAGGATGCCTAAAACAACGCATAATATTCTACTACTTTCCCTGCGAGCTTTATTATACAAAAATGTATTTCTTGAACAGGTTGAGACCAGGTTGTAGACGATGACATATACATAATTGGCTTCAAAACTGGTACGTGGTCAAAAAAAGATTGAAAACCACTGGCATATACTTATTGTCAAGACACCTGGTAGAAAAATAGAAAAAAAGAGTGTGTATTGCTTTTTTTAAAGAGCATTTTGCATGGTCAGTGTCACGTAAGATGACCAGTCGTAAGGTGGATGGTTCAATACCTGTCGGTCGGTTAGCAGCCAAAAAAGAATGGTATCGTAAGCGTCGTACAAAAAAAATTGTCAAAGCAAAACTTAACAATCATTTGCGCATATGAAACAAGATAAATGCCTTTACAGAAGAAAAACGCAAAACGTGTAGTCAGTCGCATTCTTGTAATAACAAGACACTGTACAACAAAGGGGGAACATCGTAAAAACATCATGATTCTGGTTGAAAAACTTGGGTCGTACGGTAAAAATGGAAACAGTAGGTGCTAACAGAGTTATAGATGTATCAACCACATCAACAAATTTAGTTAATTGTTTAATTTCGATGCTGAAGATTAATTGTCTCTGTTCGACTTGTTTCACGGTGTGCAGTTAACTGTACATTTGAAATTTTTAGTAACAGTTTTGACGCTAAGAAAACACGTAATCGGTACAAACAGTAAGTTAAAATTTGTAGAAGAGGAATTCCGATGAGCAAAAGTCCAACAGTAAAACCAATCGCAAAAGTCGAATTTCCTCGCCAATCTAGCACATTGTACACATCCGAAATCACGTCCGACCAATGTAACGAGAGATTAAATATCATATACAGCGAGCCAAAGAGTATTGGTTGATAAAAATGCATTAAGCGAATAGGCAGATCTGTCACCAGTATTTCAACCACTGCCAGAACAGAGTTGATGGCGTGAACATGTATGTTTACACTAAGTATGGACGTCGATTGGTCAACTTCTCCCTGCGACGTGCCGAGCCAGTATAGGATAGTTACTCCAAACGCACTTGTAACGTAGATGTTCAAAAGAATCCATACTATGATGTGATAAAAGCGGAGACGATTCGAACTTGACGAAATCTCTGGAAAAATTGTCGTTTTTCAGCCAATTGTTGTTTGACTATTTTCTTTTAATTTGTATAGAAACGGGTCTAGAACAGGGTTGATGTTACACCCGTAGTTTATGTAAACTACCTCTAAACCGTTCAAAAAATAACCCAGCCACCAAAAAGAAATTATGTACAAATAAGAAAGTACGACGAATAGTACACGAAATTAAATAACCAGTTTTGTATGTCCAGGGTCCACAGGACAATTAAAAAGTAATAGCGCACAGTTGGTTGGGCATACTGGGTCAGGGCTAGTTTATCGGTGTTAATTGTGTGGTTTTAGATATGTCTATGTTGTAATAAACAAATGCGATATCTATACTGTAATCCGACTGTGGACACAATGTAATTGCCCGTATTATAAGCCCTTCTGTATTTTTCACCCCACGAAGAAAGATATTTAATTTTGGGGATAATTATGTTTAAGACATTCCATTAGTTTTATTACAACCCATTATGCAACTAATTATGTGACCGCCGACGCTCTTACCAATTAAGCGGCCTCACCCTTGTGGTAGGTAGGAATTCTACCACCGAACTATAAACGCATAATTACAAGTTTAAAACGATATCTATTTTTATAACGTTGTTTACCGTTGGCCGGCCTGTCACTAGGCTGAGTCTCTGTAACAATGACGTCACATAGCGTTTGTGACGTAGGTTCACGCTTTAACCCCGAGTGAACCATCAAGACAACTGAAGAAGCTGTAGACATGAATCATAATCATATTATATTTCCCACCTTGAAAGTCTGTACAGTTGACCAGCGATTAACAATCGTTCACTAAGTGCGGGCCCAAAACAAGTTCTTTAAAATCTCAACAATGCGTAATCATTAGCGTAAAAAGTAGTAAGACCTAAAGAGTGTCAAACACATCCACCACTATTTTTAAAACCCTGTTAAGTGTACGGTACATTTTTTGCATGCAGAAACGGTTGGGTTCCCTGCTGGCTAACTTATCACCTTTGGTATATCTTATATTTAAAGGGTATAACGTTTTTTTCTGTACAAAAACTTACCAAAGTAAAGTACCATTACCCCTTGCGCCCAGTGGGTGAGATACGCGATGTAATGCGCATTAGAGTTGACCACAATGTCAACAATGAACCAACACCATGTGTAGACGAACATAAAGAACTTGTAGCACAGGACAAATTTCTTGTTTTGGCACCACTTGAAAAAATAATAAGCTCCACGTTATCAAGTAAGGCCTTTATTGGTCATGAACGACGATACCATATATATATATATGCAAGTAAGTATGTATATATTCTATCATGAGCGAGAATCTATTACGTAAGAAGAGTAATAAATATTCATTCAAAAATAACCTGGAGTGGGTAAAAACATTCTTTGGGGCAGCGTCCAAACGTTAAGTTGCAAAATTGGAATTCTTCCTTGAATGATAAATGATGCGTTGATTGAGTTATTCGAAGTATACCTTCGCTTTCGGGCAAGCTGTTTCGTGAAGTTACGTCATACATCCTGTTTTCAGTCAATTTCATGATATCATATAAATTTAAATTTTTGCCATAAATATATAATCTTAAAAAAGGAAAGGGAATTTAAAATTATAATAGGCATGTAACCTACGAGAAAAATATAGCCTTGACCATAATCTTCACAATTCGACCCGATACAATTCTTTGCTCAGACAAGACATTAAGGTGCGTATTTCTCAGGTTTATCTCACATTTTAGTTTAAAGAACAGTTGTGATAATACGACCACCCGTTAGTTTTTAGGTTTCCTGGATCTACTTCAGCGTGTGCTGTGTGTTGCATGTTCCACATTTCTAGTTTTTTGGCAACCGGTCTAAGTTTCGAACCCATGGTAGACTCATCGGTAAGACTTTTCTTTTACACAGAAATCGGTATATGAATAGTTAAGTTAAACATTCAGCCACGTGTTTTCGTTCCAATCCAATAAAATAAGTAAGTTGATGCAACGTCCACTGACTGCCTTACCAAATACACAATAAATAGCGAGTGGGTTGGATTCAAACACCTTTTAGGTCATCATCCCACATTATAGCTGACAAGCTATTGATAAGTTTTCGTACAATTAATATGACACACATGACACAAATGCATGAACTGTCTTAAAGCACTTTCGATCCGTATTTTATTGTAAAAACCTATCGTTTACACATGCGCTAGCGTAGGCTATATACCCCTATTACGATTTTTAAGTCGTTCTTTTGCCGCTGATCCTGTTCCACAGCGACAACAAGATATAACTCAAATTAGCACAAGGCGGAGTTGTGTTCGTTGTTAGTTTTACACAAATGAAAGGAAAATGTAATTCGAACTAATGACTGCCTTATAACACAAAGCATGGATTGGATTACAACCACTATCACAAAACTCGATTGAAAATAATCTTTTTTTTTTCTTTAATTAGCGTGTTGGGTTACTACGCGTGGGTGGTGACAAAAATTAAATGGATGGAAAAATTGAGAAACAAACTTAAGAGTACGGCGGTGTATTTTTGCCCTATCAAAACATATAAGTCAATATAACACTTGTCATTTAAAGTCTTATCAGATGGTTGTACTAATATTTTTTTTTATATCTTTCACTTGTAAAAGTTGCTACTGCGTTTTAATTGCACCAAAGATGGCCACAAAAGACAACAATTTAAATATTTTTCAGTTTTATCGACTCCATGATGTTTCTATTCCTTTTTATAGATTAAAACTAGTCACATAAGTTTGCATAGGGTGAACGGGTACATTTCTATTAGGTATCAACCATTATTGCACAGGCGTATATGGCTATTGTGACGTAACAGCTACATCAAAAGCGGGAATTCTTGACGTCATGCGAAAACATTGATTGGAACTTTTTGGAGAACATTGCGCATCTTTCATCTGCAAATTAAAATTTGAGGTTAACTGGCGTAAACGTCGATTATTCCTTTTATGTCTGTTGTATTATTTTAAGCCGTAAAATTATTAAAATCCGATAAGAACTTTTGGAATTGACAAATAACAATAAAACACACACGAACTTGTCTAATTAAGTAATAAGATATTCGTGTGTGTTTTATTGTAGAAACAAAAAATAAACAACTAAAGAGTGAATACATGGCATTTAATTTACTGCATTTTCTACTGAAAATAAACGCGACTATCCTATTATATGCAAGATTTCGTTAAATGACATGTGCAAAACGGTGTGAACCTTTAGTAAAACCAGGTTTTCCATTGATTCTCAAGTTCCGCGTTTCAAAGAATTTGTAGACTGTGTAAAAGGTCATTGGGTCGTGCATGGAGACTTCTAGAAACTTCCGAGCTGGCACCAGGTCGTGCATCCCAACCGAACGTATGAATCTCAGAGCTGGTAGAACCTGTAGGTTGTCGGTACATCAGTGGGGGAAAGGTGACGTAGCGGGTTCTCAGTATGGTGGATTAAAAGAGACGTGTGTGCTTTTTTTTGACTTGTCACACAGTTATTATATTACTTTAGTCGTAAAAGTATGTTAATTTTACTCTACCTCTTCCAGTATACAATGTAGAGCCTATTTAACCGGAAAAATAATAGGAAAATACATTGTTTTACACTCACACCTACCTGTTGCTTTGATAGCAAAACCTCAATGATTTCATCATCTGATGTTTTCAACCGCTGTGAAAATAAGGAAAAGAATCACAATTACTGGAATGGGGTGCATTTGTACTAAGAAGATTGGAAAAAGGAAGGAGCATTGAAACATGGAAAGTTGTCAAAGTAAAGGGAAATTAACATTTCTAATGGAACAACTTTAGTTACCTCCTTAGGTGCATACTACATCAGACAATTACACCTAAAAAAAAATAAAAATAAGAAAATAATTTTAAAAACTTGCCCTATGTGGGGGTAATTCTCCTAAAAGGTAGTTAAACAGGGTAGGTATTTAAATCCGGTTTAACCTACCCCTAATTTGGCATGTTTTGTAAAAATGTAAACACTTTTTTGTTAAACCCTATCACCTGTATTTTATTTTGTTAAAACTATCACCTGTAGCATGTCCAGTGCTAGTTGTGAGCAGGGGGCGTGTGCACTCTCTAGTGATAACAATTTGCAAGCGACACGCTTTGAATCTTCCACCACTCGATGTCGCACCAGCTGTTGCAGCATCAGAAATCCCCCGTTTTGAACCAGTGTGTCGATAAGCAGCTCGTGCAACAATGGCTGTAAAAACAACATTTTCTATTAATTAAATTAAAAATGAGAAAGTTTTTCTTATTTTTTATTTAAGTTTAAAAATGCGTAACAAGTTATTTAAATATATAATATTCGTAAACTAAATTATTTTTTTTTAAGTGAATTAATCCATCAGTATAAAGTAGGTTTGGTTACCAGTTCCTTAATAAAAACGTGATATTTGCTACAGTTAAGAACTTACTTAAAATTTGTAATACATACCGTCAATCACTTTGAATCCATAAAGATATAATAAATGTCAAACCAGTAACCAACTTTACATTTTAAAAAGTTATTAATGAACCAGTAACAAACTTCAAAATTTTATGCAAGTACCGGAATAAAGAACATACAAGCACCATTTTAAAGCCAAGTATTTACAAACGAATGAAAACCACCTTTGTTTTGATTCGAAATCCCTCCAGTGACTTGACATATTCCATCAGAACTGATATTTTAAACCCGTATGTGATGTTACAGTCCGAGACGAAAAATTCAAGAACATGACTCATCATATCGTTTTGGTCTATGACAACACAATCACGATGACTCGGCGGTAGTGGGTTTTCGCATTGCGCTTCCTGCTTCTATAGAATGAATATTTACGTGGTAAAACTAGCAGTGAAATTATGTTCATTTGTTACACAATAATTTTTCAATCGATATTCTTGGGTAAGTTGTCGTTCCATAGACTGTTTGCTCTTGCTTTCGTTCCATGCAGTTACAAACAACAACCACAAGCTTTGGTAACCCATGGACATATA
>CH002810.1:220521-251673 GCA_000149265.1 Ciona savignyi | reverse complement strand
TGCCAGTAAATAAACCGATAATCATAAAGGGAAATGAGTAAGACTAAAGAAACATTTCTTAAATAATTGTTTTCTTGGAAGAAGAAAAAGACTGTAATGAGCAGTCAAGCTGTCACAGATTCAGAGAAAACAAATGCTAATTGATTCCTGTGGATGAGAATCAAAGCTAAAACCATGGTTAACAAACAAGTTGTTTAAATCTAAGTGTTGGCATTTGATTAATGTAGGTAAGTTTTATGTGTGTGAATCAAGATTTATTTTATATATTGGAAAATAGTCCATAGCCACTATCGCACTGCAGAGCTTCAACTGTCCCAACAACTTACCACACACTTATCACTCCTCTGCATAGATAGAACTTGTTGTTGCAGTGAAAACTTGATGGCAATGAGTGGACCTTTATCTTTTAATCTAAATGTGATGGACTTTTTGTCTGTGGGTCCTTTCACTATAACCCCGGTTTCTCCGCCAGACCGAACAACAAACACCTGATGATCGTGTGACAATGTATGTTATCCACAAGCATATAGTTGTTGGTTGGATAAAATGTGGTGACTAGGGTTGGTTTAAATATTGATCAATTTGCATCGATAAACCATGTATGGCTTGCACAGCGAGCAATTAAAAGTACATGGTGTGTAAGGGGCACCACTCCTTTATATCTACAGAACAGAATATCCATGTTTAATCTCCATGAATGGGAGTTATTACCTCATGCCCCCTGTAGGGTTAAAGAAGCTCTTGCACCATGTATTATATAATTAAGAAATTTCTTAAAGTTTAGTACAATTAGTTAACTAACTGTGTTCAGGCGATGTCTGCTGAGTACCTTAACCAAGGACACAACTGATTAGCTAGTAACCAGTATTGATCACACAACATATCGCCTGAAAGCCGACGCACTAACCCCTGAAGCTATTCAGCAGGAATATGACTGTTACTATGAAATACATTATGGTCTTAAACTAACTTAATTTTAAAATGGCATAAAAAAGGTTAATATTACAAAACTTAACAAAAAATATCTCATATCCACAATATTAAAAAAATATATTGAAACCAACCATTTTATTCGATTCATCAAAGAAGACGTTCGTCACCACACCAACTGGGTCAAATCTGACCGGATTTTTTCTTAACTCAAGATAATGCTTGCCCTCCATTATTGCAGGAGTATTTTGTTTTTATATTAAACTTTGGTGTTAGGTTTTTTAAAAGTTTCTTTGTTGCTTCGTAAATTGAACATGTTTAAAGCTTTGTTACCTGTGAATAGAAAAATGTAAAGTTTACAGCAAAAAGCATTGATTGAAAAGACACAAAGTCAAATCCTCTATGACAACAATTCAGATGGAAGGCAGTGAACTGTATCGAACATAGCTTTCATAAGGAAATGCATTATTGAAATCATATCTAATTTTCTCAGTTTTTAATAGGCAGAGCAAAAAGAAAATTCACAAGTGGTATAGTTTAGATTGAAATCGTTATTTAGCATGAATTCTATTTTTTTAAGTTTTAGGGAATGTTGCAATGAAAGCGCTGATAAACTACAAGAACTAGCTTATCAGCAGCTAACTGTGAAAATAACAATAAAAAATGGTTACTGTCTAAATTTCACATGCTTAATGTGGAGTAAACAACAATAAAAAAGTGACAAATTTACTCAGTGCATTTATTGTTGCCCAATCTAGTAGACCCAACTTGGGTTAGAGCAATGTATGGAAACTACCAAGAACTAAAATCATTGAGTTGATTTGTGGTTTTCACTTTTCTCTTCTTTACCGAGCCCTGCTGGGAAGCATCAAGTTTTGGTACCGCCTTCGTGTTAATATACTTCCCAACTCCACTTTTATAGACCTTTGGCTTCTCGGCGGCGCGCATCTCTGTTTTTAACCTCTCTTCTTCTTTTTCCTTCATCTCTGCTTCATTTCGACGAAGCTCGGCAAGCGTCTCATCAGCTTCCTCATATGGGTCGACGATAACCACCGCTTTTTCAATTTCGATTCTTTCTTTTGGAGCGTCGGTCTTCTTCTCTGTCTTTATATCTTCAATCCTTGCAAGCGTCGACAACCCACCTACCACCCGTCCAAATATGGTGTGCTTGCGATCTAAGTGCTTGCATGAACGGAACGTGATAAAGAACTGAGACTTGTTGGTGTTTGGCCCCGAGTTGGCCATACTCAGGATCCCACGTTCTGAATGTGACAGGTTAAACCTGAACTCATCCTTAAAAGGTTCCCCCCAGAATGACTCCCCGCCCTTTCCAGTTCCCGTGGGGTCACCACCCTGCACCATAAAGTGCCGGATCAACCTGTGGAACACTGTCCCATCGTAATAACCCTTCTTGCATAATTTAACAAAGTTCTCGCAGGTTTTCGGGGCGATGTCGCAGTGAAGTTCAAGATTGATATCCCCGAAGTTGGTGGTGAGCCGAACAAAGCCTTTCTTCTTCACGTACTCGTATCTCACTTCATCCTCTTCACGGGCCAGAGTCTGGTGCTCCACTTCAGGTGTGCGTGCTGTTGACGTGAAAGAAGCAGAGACATGGCCTGTAGACCGGTTCGAAGTGTTGAAGCGATCAATTTTCGTCTTTGGCGCTTCAGGCTTCGCTTTCAGTATTTCATCTCCTTTGTAATCCTTATAAAGTTGATCCAAAGTTTGTGACGTTTCTGCATTGGTTGTTTTCATGTAATACTTTGGGTCAGCTCGCGCTTTTAAATCGTCATCTGGTAATTTCTGGTTGTGTTTTAGGTGGAAGAAGGTCTGGAGATTAAACTTGTCCAGTTTGGTTGGGTCTTGTATGGTAATAATATCTTCTCGTGTGAATTTTTTGTCGGTTAGTAATTCTTTCCAGTTTTTTGATTTCATGTTGAGTTGTTCAACTGCGTCGTAGGAAAAGACATTACCAGTTGTGGCAATCGCAACAATGTGGGTGTTTTCGTTGAACACTTTAAAGAGAACGGGGCAGTGGTATTTGCCGTCTGCATTTTTGTGGAACGTCAGCTTAATCAATGACTTCGCTTCTAATTTCTTTCCAGTAATGGGGTTGGTGGCAAATTTCCTCAACCAAGGAACAATATTAAGCAGATCAAATACATGACCCTCCTTGGTGCACATTGGGTTTTCCACCGGCTGAAGAGAGATACTGCAGCAGAAGAAAGGAAGCCTCCGGAAATCCGAGTTGCGAACTGTTTTCTTGTGCCCACCATAAAACTCGGCCCATTCCCTCCCAGTGACATACATTTTATCACTCTGGTGTTGTCGCTTTCCCATCTTTGCTTTTCTTTTGTCACACTTTTTATATACCTATGAGTTTCTTGGTAACTAATAAAAACTCTAAAATAAAAGTACAGTTATAATAAATTTGTATCTTTTACCCGCCATATTGACCAGTATTGTTAAAACACTAGTAAATAAAAGCATGTTTTAAAATAAATTTAGTTCATTGACTTATAAACATGTGTGATAACCACTATTAATACCAATATTAATTGACAACTACGTAGAACTTAAATATGGATCTTAACAGTGTCAGCTGAACTAAGAATTAATTTTTTTGGATTTAGCTAAACAATCAATCAACAGAATATCTGTTCCTTGTTAAGTAAGCTCTAAATGAAAGCTGAGCATGTTTATCTGATAAGGGAAGTCTGTCAAATGGTTCATGATCGTTATAACAGGATGAGAATACTTCATCTGCAATTTCATTCGCCTCTTTCCCATCCATATTTGGGTGTTCCGCCATAAATGAGCCCAAAGCATGCTTGCGAACACATTTCTGATGTGCGGATTTAACTCCCGCCATGGTGGATGATAAAGATCGATATTTGAACATACATTCTCCACTAAGTGCCGCTGCTCTTATCTCACCACACATCTTGTGTCTTGGGTTATTTACAAAGTCAACATTGGCCCTGCAGTGGTCGTACGCGTGGATCAGTTCATGTGTCAGGACGTGATACATATGGGCGTGCCTCGTTTCTTGTGAGGGCATCGACTGGAAAATGTTCTGACACAGAATGATCTTATTGATGGTGGGGTCGAATAACCCAGCCATGTTTAGCTCAGGGTTGCATGGTTGGAACGTTATGTGCTTTTTGCGACTAACTGCGCAACCTGCATCGGCCATTGCTGACCAAATTAAGTTTAAAAATGGTTTTTCATGGTCCATTTGCAGGACTTTATCCAAAGTCTCCTCCAGCTGAGTCATTCCGGCAGGTGGCTTTTGGCCTAAATCAAACCAACCAAATAAAATTGATCTTCGAGTCTGAACATCTGAATCTTTGAATTTTTTTAAAGGATTTTGAATCTCCGCATCCCCTTCTATTTTAGCAGCCATTTTGTATTTAATCAATCGTAATTTAATTCCTAAAATACAAAAAATATTGAGATCGTTAAAGTTGACACCAACGGCTGTGTGAATAAGAATAAACTTGTAGTTTTGCCAGAACTGCAAAACTGTGCCCAACAATTTATTTTAATAGGATTTTTGATTATTATCATCTTGGGAGATAAATATATATTTCGCTACAACAGAAAAAGTAAACATGAACAGTATAAAGTGGCACACGGCATGGGGGCACTATCATTGTTTATGTGAAAACAAAAAATAGCCACCTTTTATTAAAATAAACATGATTATTGAAATGGGAGATAAACTACATATTTGAAGTTTTAATTAGTTTTGTTTATTGAATGAGAAGTTTTGTCCTATTTTACATCCCTTGCTTAAATAGTATTTATCCATGCTTATTAACGGTGCAATGGGTGCAACAACAGTTTTTTTTAAAGTACACCCCTGAAACTAATTCTATTTGTACAATCAAGTTACGAAGAAAAGAAGATGGAAGAATAGATGTTGATATGAATAAGTCTGCAGTGAATTGAGCACATTAAAAGTTGGAACATAGAAACAACATGACACATTATTGAAAACAAAAAAAAAGAAATCGCTATTTAACATAGCCTATGTTATCAATAGTGTCGAATTTTTCATTAAATCAGAATACCTAAACACATATAAGTGGTGAATTTAATGAGAGTAGTTTGCTCAAATTAAAAAGTGAACTTTTATCATAAGGGATAATGGTCTTGTTTGTCACCTTGTGTGAACATAGCTACTAAGAATGTCAATCTTATTGAATTTGTTTTTGCACAGATTTAAATACCAAAATCAGTTTCTGTCTCTTAAATCTTCCTGCTTCAGCAATCAAAGCTTCCAGAATATTGTTTCTGGATTTGGCAGCTCCAGAAAGCTGTGTTAACAGTTTCGTTACTTTGGAAGTTTGTAAACCGGGTTTTCTTATTAATTTTATAATCTCACTTTTGATTTTATTATTTTGATTCACATGCGGGGTAGTTTGTTTCTGTTTGTCGGACTTTTTATTTTTTCCTCCTGTTTCAACGACTAATTGTTTTTCTTCTTCTTTTAATTTTGTTTCGGTAGAAAATGGGTCAGTGTTCTGTTCGGATTTTAAAACTTCAGGAGTTTTCTTTGAGTCGTTAGTTTCTGTCCGCACATCAGCGTTTACTATTTCTGATTGAGGTTTAATTTCAACTTTTGGTGAAACTTGATTCAAGTCTTTCTGCGATTCGTGGACCGGTGATTTGAGATTCATCCTCCTTGAAAATGATCCTAACCTTTTTCTTTTATGAGGAGGGCCTCCATGATCCTGTCCGGACTTTCGTTTCGGGCTGGCGGATGCGGGTCCATCATAATCCTCTGTTTCATCAATCATCATCCCTTTTTCTTTGGCTAACTTGAAGGGATTTCCGAAGGTGAGAAGTCGCTTTGGGGTGTCTGGGTTTGCATCACGAAGAGGGGCTGGCAGCCCCTTTATATAATCCTGGTAATTCCCCATTTGCGAAACCGGCTGGTTGTGGATTTCTGTTCGATCCTGCAACCGAACTCTAATCTTGTTTTGTGTGATTTGTCCAGTTGAACCGACAGCTTCAGCTATAGAAGAACGTACAACATGGTTAAAATTCACTCTCATTTCTCTTAATTGGTTTAACAGTTGGCTTCGCGGGATATCAAATGGGTTATGGAACTTTCTCGGGTGTGGTTTTGAACCAGTAACTTTCTGACCAATCCGAAACTCTGGGAACTGTGACAATTCCACCTGCGCGAATGGAGTGCCATCACCCGACACTGAAGCAAGGAGACGGTGAAAGTTGGGCTGCTGAGTGACAGATATTGTGCTTGAGCGGGACGTCACAACCACCCCTCTGTTGGGTGGGTCACTTACAAGTGGGGCGAAGAACTTGTCCACAGCGACTTTGGTCTGTTCTTTTAATTTCTTAAAATACACAGTGACAGGGTAGCTTAAGCCAGTAATAAATGAATCAGCGATTAGATTGTTTGGTGCTGCTACTTGTTTCAGTGCTTTCCGCAGCGAAGTCATATAATACGGAGGCACAGTTTTCAAGTAATCGTCGAAAAAATGTCGCCAGTCATTAGAAGGCTTCATCTTTTGTTTAATTAGCTGGTCAATAAGCGGTAGAATAACCGGGTAGTTATAAGGCATCACAAAGAGATTTACACACTGAAGATTACTACTGGCTTTAAGGTATCCACATGGATTGCAAACTCCACTTTGTTTGCCACTATTCTCCACAAAAACCTTCCAACAGGTGTTAGAGTTCTTTTTCTCCAGTAAAACCTGTGTTAGTGGAGACGGTTCGAGTTCATATTTATCGTATGGAAAGTTTGTTAAAAGTATAGGTTCCACATTTTCGCAGATAAAACGCAGTATAGGATGGGCCGTTCTTGGTGGTAGGGTTGGAGCTTTTTGATCAGGGCAGTAGGCTTCAGGTAATGGCCAATGACCAACTGGACAATCCACTGTTTAGGACATTGGCCTTACATATATCAGTCCTGTGCAGTGAATGCCAGGATGGCTGCTCCGATATCAGATTTAATCCCATCTGCTTTTACCTATTCCTTTTGTCTGAGTTTTCGGAAATGTCGCAATCTTTCAAAGTGAATCACAACCCCACTTTGGCTTTGTCTGCACCAACGAGTCAAGGCACTGCTATATAACGTTTTCTGTGTTTTTATGCAATACGACCTGCCTCCATGTCGACCTCACGACATTAAACTTATACGGCAGATGACGATCGCTGTGGGACAAACATGCCTAATTGATCCGGCTCTTGAGTTGGAGTTGCAGGGAGGCAGAAGAACATAAGTGAGATAGAGCCGCTGGTCCCACCGGAACGGCTCCTTAGTTAATTCACTCCCTGGTAGGGGATTCGTCATAGGCAGGTGAAGCTCATCATACACTGCAGAGGAACTGCTTAATTTTGCACCATCAGTAATTGCTATTATCATGGAGGGATCTAGATAAAATGGACTTCTACCCATTCCGTATGTATCAATGTTAGTTAAGTGTCGATTCACACCTAACAAATCAAAAGACAGTCGCAAAGAATAACCCAGCGTGGTCAGTCCATCTGCCGTGAGGTTCTTTAGTCTGTTCAAAACAACCCCATGATTTTGGCATTCTCTCCATCCAGCTCTAATGCCATTAGGAGCCTCGTCGAAGGTCACCAACATATATTTGTCACCACGATTACCACGTTGCTTTATAAATGACTCAACAGCGCCTTTTGCAACATCCAGCAAGCTTTTCCCAAGATAGCAAGTCTGGTTCATGGACGCAGAATTATCAATCACAAACACCACTGTCTGCATTTTGATCTTCCAATAGAATCCACAGTGAAATCAAAATCACAAAAATTGGCAAAATGCCAGGTCAAGATTGATTTAAACTCCTACCTTACAAACCCTTTACTATACCTAAAAATTGACTAGATTTGTGGTCTAGGGAAAGAGTAATGGGGCCGTGATTAAAGGGAAAATATTCCCTATTTTTTTAAACAAAACAATGTGTGTTTATAGGTCATAAACAATATTTTATTTATTTGGTCTATATTGGCCAGTCTGGGAATCGTTGTTGTATGCACACATAGGTTTGGTCGCTAGCTATTTAGTTTAGTCCTTGTGCAAGGCATTTTCTGAACCCAGTAGATTATTGGGTTTCACCATAAAATTCAAGGATAATATTAGGAATATAAAACAAAATTGCAATAGCTCTAGTAACTTGACGGTCGGTGTGAGGTAATCTGATGGTTAATCGTGCAATAACCCCCGTTGGAATGGAGGTTCAAATCTGCACATTGAAAGTGTACAAGTTGTTTAACATACGGAATTCACGGTTGAGTCTGTCTTAAACTTCGGGTGGGCGTATTTTATCCCGAAATTCTTGTTATAACCGTAGAACACTCTCGAGTATGTTCAGGTTTAACCTTTATATTTAACTTTAATTCTTCCTGCAAAGCACGCATCGTAAACAAAAAAGTAAACATAAAGGCTCTGTAGAATTTTTGTTAGGAACACGGAAATCATTCATGCGGAACATGAAATCTATATTTTTCCGCTGTTAGGGGCTGTGGTGCTATCGGTATTCTCCGTTTAATAGGAGAATATAAAGTACGAAGATTTATGTTTATTCCTGTTAATTGAAAAACACAAAGGACGTTCTTACACGGGATATTGACAGATTACATCTCGAATACGTAGGGGAGTGTTATCACACAGATAACCGACAGATTACCCTAGCGCCAATCGACGTGTTGGGTGGTGTATTACATGTTGGGTGGTGTATTACATATGTTGTTCATGAATAAAAAAAAATCTTTAATTTTTGTATAAATTTCTACTCGACTAAGACACGATCGACCAGCTAGCGATCAGTTTCGCATCTGAAACCCTGCGACTGATAGACGCACGACGACACACGAACGCACCAAGCTATTCGATAGACCATCCAAGACTAGCTAACTGTTGTGCGCCAAATGGTTTACGCGATCGACTGATATACAATATAAAAATGTCACGCAACATACTGATATATACTGTATAAAAATGTCATCAGTGTTTGGCCGTTCAGCTGCGACCGTTCTGTCGGTAAGCTTAATCAGTAAGGGCATTGCTTGTCTGCTAAACAGCCAAAAGCTTGTTAGTTAAAAATATCGACAACCCTGTGATGAATGCTGGGTGCACAAAGTCACACACGATCACGTTCAAAAAGCTGTTACCTTCAGTGAATAATGGGTTATTCTTACATTGTCTGAACGTATTAATCATAGATAACATAGCATAATAACTGAGGACCAAAGGTTGGTGCGGGGTAAGCTGACGATTGCCCGTGCGTTAACTCTCTCGCGTATTTCCATTCACGGGAAATAAATCATGGTTAAGCTATATTTTATCTCTATCTTTGTCTGAAGTATCCTTCGTTTCCCAGATGTGAAGCCTTTAAGCTTACTATCCTTTATCGTTCAACGTATAGATACTAGATAGGAAAATAATCAAAGCAGTGTAAAAACGTAGTATATTGCTATAAGGTTATATAGTTAATGAGCTTAAAGCCATCCTTAATGTATACAGTATGGGTTTTCCTACTTTTTAACGAGACTTTAATTATTTCTACCGCTATAGAAGGGTTTCAGGAACAATTTCCGTCATTGACAACGAAAGTTTTGTTTTCTTCTAACCACAAACGTAAGCTAAGTAGAAAGAGGCAATAAATTAACAAGTAAAAGTTATGAAAATATGCAACCAGTATTTTATATACAAAAAATCAATAAACCGGTATGTCTAAATATGTATACAAATGCATTAATTGATGTATCATTGGCATGCTGGTGGGAGAAATCTGAAATTTAAGAATTCTTATGTGCAAAACCCTTTATTGTCTAGTTGCGTGGTGTCCGCAAATGTATATGACCTTCCCTAACTTTTTATTGTTTTCTTATGACGAGGATACTACATTTGGCAATTTTGGGGGTATCACAATTTATTATACTGCCGAATTCAGCTCAGTGAACTTCAGGGATTTCAGCTTTTCGGGCGGTACAGCTCACATCCAGTGTTTTGCAGTAAATAATCGTTCGCCTTTGGTTAACAACTTTATATGAAAGTGGACTACTGAGCCGTAGTAGAAATGCCATTTCTCGCTTTCTAGACTGCGTGGAGTTTATTTAAAATTGTGTGGGCGGTAAAGCGCTTAAAAGTACAAAGAAAACTGCACATTTGTCGTCGGCGGATCACATAGGCCAGCAACACACGGTTCATGTTCAATGAAAGATAAACAGCGCGTTGAGAAAGCAAACAGAGCGTAGTGAAAACTGTGCACATAGTTCAAAATGGAGATAAAACAATAGTGTATTAGCAGCGTAATAAGCTTTGTAAGGGCGACGCTTAGGCCTAGCTAAGATGGTTCAGTTAGAATTCAGAAGCTCAATACATGTCAACATGCAAGCAAAAGCTCAGATTACCGGCCCTTTATAGACCTGTATGTTTAAAGTCGAATCTTTACGTCGATAACAATGGCGGCAATAAAATCTGCCCGTCGGACTGTGAAATTGGATTAATTTATAGAATGTGGTATTTTAATAAAATAATATTTTTGAATCACGCAGCTATAATGGTAAAATTACACATAAGACTACGCTTTAGCTTTAAAAATTAACCCTGTGGCAGCAATGTGTGATATACGTTTAGACACACGTTTTTACGCATCAGTTGCAAAGAATAAGTCCCGTTGTAAACATGCCACACATATCATTCACTTAATTACAAGTCGCTGTTTATTGCGAAGACCGTGGTTGCGAACGTGACTTGTGCAGCTCATCAATGGCGAAGACTGGTTAAATTCGTGCCTTTTTCATCACAAATGCCATTGTTGGTGGTTGAACTCTAGGTCGACTATATAATTATGCTTATTATGCGTTTGACATATTTCGATATTGATATGTGTAGTATATATTTACAAGTGAGTGAGATAGAATATTCGCATCAAATGCAAGTTAATTCCGCAATATTGGGATAACAAAGTCAGTGCAGCCGTATTTTAAACAGCGTGGCAAATACCGCAACTGTTTAGTTCCAACTAAAATCCCCTCGGTAAGTCAGTGTAGAAAGTCTGTACTTATGCTCCTAGCTTGCAACAGTTTTTAATTGAACATGTCATCGTAAAAGACGCAGAAGGGCTATTAATTAGGTTACTTTTTAAAACCCAAGTAGTTTATTACGTTTTTAATTCTTTAAAATGTGGAATCTAATGGGCATAGTCTCAAAATTAAGGAAAGCGTTAAAAAAGCAGTAATTACATTACATTATGAATATTAACTAAAAAGTAACAGGAAAAACGTTTGTTAGAAGTATCTTTGTATTTGCAACAATCGTTTTGCAACATTTCTAAGCATTTTGCTGTGCGACTTAAAAATATGAAGTTAAAATCAGTTCATGAAATAAACGTTTTTTCGATTTTTCATCGGGCTAAGTTTTGAATCTATAAGCTCGCCGCGATTAATGTTTTTTTTATGTAAAAAATGATATATGAACTGGTCGCATTAATCATTCAGCAATACACCGATTTTTTATTAAAAAAGCGCGCGAAATGCAAATACAGTTACACGTTTTTTTAAAACATTTTCAGACACCATCAAAAATAATAATGAATACGTATTAATTATACTGCGATTAATGTAAGTACATAAATTATATAGTTAAAAACAAGGTGGGGGTTATTATTCGAACCAACACGCTTATATGCTCATGCGCATTGTTCGACACTAATCTTTATCGACACCATGCGGTAAATATAAATAGTAAAATATAGTCGTTGGAGGTCGCTATAGCGAACATAAATTGAATTGTCATGTGACCGAATGGTGAGCGCCACTCGTATATTGAATTTTATATAAAAACGACACCTAAAGAAACAAAAACTTGTCCACCAGCTCACGAGCGTATGTGGGCCTGGTTTAAAGTATTATTTTATATTTTAATTCATGTGTAGGCTGATCTTTGCGATATCATTGCGTATCCAAGACTCAAAACGACGTGTTTTAATGGTGATTGAGAATATTTTCATTCTGCCAAACGTTCTTAACTTTTTTATGCAGGAAATACACACTAAAATTACGTTAAACACGTCAGTTATAACAAAAAAGAAATCATTAAGAATTAGTATGCCACACGTGGCCGCCAACCTGAATGATTATGCAAGTTTCCATTTTAATAATAGTTTCCCCTCATTGCCCTCAATGCTTTCAAACGATCCCGCAATAAACACACCGGTAAATACTAGTTAAATATTAACTATGAGAAAAGATAAATAAAACGCCGTTGACTTATGTGCACAGCAGCTCTTGAGGCTTGTTTTGTACAAATAACTCATCCATGTGTAGCCGCCGTACTCGATTTCAAATATTGCCTAATCACTTGTCACGCATGTAATGCATGACTTGTAACTTGGTCTTCAGCATTTACATATAGAAACGACTTTATACAATGCACAAGTAACTTACCATTTCTTCACACCGTTCTGTTCTAAGCGGTTATCTTTTGCGGTTATTATCTTTTTATTGCTTAAGAAATTTGGCCTTACATCTTTTTTTAAAATCGTTTAAATATGAACCTTTCAGATTTTAAATTTCTATAGTATAGAAAACGTGGGTTATCTAGCAATAAGCTTACAAGCACAATCTTATAAGAACAATGCACAGGTTACCATTTGTTTCATTTAATTCAATATAAAATAACAACAAAAACAAGTTTGAAATCTTATGTTGAGAAATGTATTGTAAAAACGTAATTCTTAATATATTGTTACAATTCTGAAGCAATTTTTATGCTTAATAAAATTTGCAAGGCAGTGCCAAAACGGTTTTGCACAATAGTTCGATCATTTTGAAGCAAACTAAAAAAGTGGTGCAACTTCGGGTAATTTAAGAAAACCGGTACTTTAGTAGAAAGTTTGCTACACTAAAAGATTGGTATATGTGAAAAATCACTTTCAAATTAAAACAACAATAATTTACATCTCTCTACAGTACTGTCATGAACTTTTTACACATCATCAGTTAAGCAATGAATAGGCTTTAAATTAGTACAATTTATGTTGCATACAGTTCTGTCGGCTCATGTAAATTATTAACTTTGATCAAGAACGGCTGTCGTGGGGGAACAAAAATACATAGGAATTTACAACTTTAGCCCTATGTCACAAAATAAGTTGGTTGAAATTGTACATAATGTAAGGTCATTGCAAAACCTGAATGTATGTTGTGTAATGCCACATAGAAAAATTTCTTTTATAAGCCAAGTCAAAGGGTATAACATTTAGTTTATATTGGCATAATATTCAAAGTGTGTGGGGATTTTAGTTTGTTCCGTTGCCAAATCCTTTGCATTTCCTATGGTGCAGGTTTTTAACCAAGGTTGTGTATTTTCGGCAATTCTACTTTCTAAAATATAACAGAGCAATTGTGGCCACCTTACTATGTTGAGCACTATTTTGCTCGTCAACAACATAACACATATACAATCTTTGGTTGTTAGTATTGCAAAACAAATGCTTTTTGAGAATTAACGAGTATCATTACGGTGTTTGATGTCAGAATGAGCAGGGCTCGAAATGATGGTGCCTGGGCATGCAGGGTTCACCCATTCTTTAGATTTGTAAATGTAACTGTCTTTTTGACTGTCCACAGCTTTGATTAAGCTTTGTCCGTAAAGAACATACTTGAAAAACTCGTAGACACTCCATGAGATTGCTGTGGAAGGCATCTGGTACAACATTCGTGCAGTTACACCGCGGAAAAACGTTCTTAAACCGTCAGTTCTGTAAACCATAATTATGGCCTGTCGGAGACCGCGCACAGTGCCATCGCTGTTGTGCTGCTGTGTGTTTAAAAGTGTCCTGCACACATCAAGTGGGTTTGTCACAAATGCGGCGGCGCCTCCTGCAAATCCTCCACTCATCATATGGCTCAGAGGGTTGTAGATCCTCTCAGGATTCATCTGTTCCTGGCTTAGTTCGTAAATAATGAAGTGCACCATTTGAAAGGGGACGTTCATAATAAATTGCGTTGGGAAGCTTCTGTAGAAGGCTTTAAGGCCCTCACTCCTGTAAGTATGCATCATGCAGCTACGGCAAGTTGAGTAGCTTGATCCATACATTTGCATGCGTTGTTTTATAACTGGGGATATGTGGATTGTTAAAATGGTCACATTTTTGAAAAAAATTGTTAGTAGCTCATCATTTAAAGTATGTATTGGTATTAGTTTAAAATTACTTATTGTGAGCCTAGTTTTATGTCAAACTTGTAAGGATTAGGAATGCACAATATTGAATTAATAATAAATTTTATAAAAAATAATTAGAATTTAAAATTAAAAAACAACAAAAATAACTCATTGCTTTGGCAGATGTAAACTAGTTTATGCAAGTGCCCTATACTTGATTATCATGATCAATAAACTTCGGGTGATTAATACTTTAGTAAAATTTTGCCAACCTAAAATTATAGTTTTGACCACAAATAGATGCCATTAAATTATATGACAACTGTTTGGAATTTACCACTATATACATCTAAGTCTAGAGCACCTAAAATTAATTTGTTGTTGAAAATCGCGTATGATTATGACGTCCCAATAAGACTCAACGAAAAAATGTCTAAGAATCACATGTCACACCATGCCGTGAGTAAGTAAACTTGCACTTTTTACAGTTTAAAACCATATGACGTGATATATTTATTCACAACAATAACATTTATTATAACGTTATCTACATTATAATTTTAAAAAAAATATGTACATGAGATAGAAATATAGAATGTTCAAAGAAATATTAAAAGATTTTAGAATATGATTCATATTTATAATTCTAGATTCATTGTGCATCTCTAGTTGTGAGTGTATATGCAGAAAATCGCAGTTTAGTTAATTCAAGAAAGTGAAAAAACGCAACAAAATGTCGCATGACGATATACCAGCAAACAGCGTGTTTTATCAAGGGAAATTCCTACAATTCTTAACGAGCAATACCGGATATATGTGTGCAAGTCCTGTTTGGAATTGGAATATCGGTTTCTATGAAAATGCACTTGGAAACTCTAAAAAACAATTCATGTGCATTGGTATAAGCAGCCTAGAGATGTTAATAAATCATTTGCTTTTTGACCCATTATAGACTCTATGACTAGTCTAATGTATATATGTACTAACCTAGTATTAGTACAATCTACATAGCAAAATACATATAATCCAGGGGATTGATTACTACCTTCAAGTTAACAGTTACTGGTTAAGAATGCATACTGCTTAGATAATGAACAATTAGTAATTAAGTAGTAGCAATAGCAAATGGTAATTACACTGTTGAAACCAGAACACACCAATAATTACATACCGTCCGCAGGGTTCATTACAACATCGTGGAATAACGTGGACACTGCGGCGGCCGTTCCTGAGGTGAATTCCAGTTTAATTTTATACAAAAATAATAAATTATAAAATAGGCTAAAATTGGGTCCCAGATGTGCACCTAGATTTTTAATCCTAAGTGATATGTACAAGAAACAAATAGTTTTCTGGTAATTTTGTATCTTAAACATAAACAGTAAAATGGCCCAATATGTATAATAACAACTATTACTGAAATTCGAGCTTTTTGTGTAATGTACATATAAATATATAAACACAGGACCAATGTTTAATCTGGATATGTCACCAATAAACTAATTTTGTGGATTTTCGTATCATATATACTTAAACATATGGCTAAAATGTGTGGTTATAAACAATCCAGCTATCTTCAGTTTGATTTTTTACTTATGGAATTTATATTAGTATTTGCTGTGGCAGATCGAGATATGAAGACATGGACTGAGTTCACTCAAAATTGTGAGCCTGTGCAATCACTATATATTGTCATCACAACCAGCTTCTCAAGCATCACGCCTGTAAGTTTAAGTGGTTTTAAGTTTTTTCCCACATTAGAATATAAGCAAATTGATAACACACTGTAATAGCCTAAGGCAGTTGGCCGACACAAAACGTTGTACTTTGAAATACACTAACGTGTTTATATCTATTTTACCAAAGTTTTTTCAATCCTGCAAAGTTACCGTTTGCAATACTTGAGTTCTTAAATTTTTTCCCATTGATTTTCAGAGTGAGATGGTGCTTTACTTTCTCGTAGCAAGCGAAGTACATGGCATGTGCTGGTCCTGCTCCTACCACCATTGCGCTCATGCCACGCAGCAGTCGAGCGGCACCTTCGCGCTTGGTGATGGTAAAAAAAGCGTCGCGAAGGCCGGAATAATGTACAGTTCGAATACTCTGCATCTGGGTCTGATGGAAAAGGACTGTTTTAACGAATGTTAAAAAAATTACATTGGGCTATGTTTTACGATGGTACACTGGATCACAAATTGTACTTTCCTTTACTTTACTTCTTAAGAAGTGGATACAGGTATTTGCTACTACAAAAGCCCGTGGTTGAGCATATGCTTACAAACTATTAGTGTCTATTCTTACAAACAATTCAGATTTTTTTACATTCATTGAAAATGCCCAAACAAATGTTCAAAAAGCACAAGCATTATTAACTTATTTTCAATGTGACCCTAAAACTTTAATGCAACATGCAAGTGCGTAAACTTTCCACATACTAATTCATTTTCATGATTACAATGTTTAAATTTAAAACGCAACACATTAGAAATGCAACTGTCGACATGCAGTCTTCTAATGTCTAGTCATGTTAAGGCTTATTAGTGTTTAATGATTTTTCCGTACTTGGAATACTATTGAACATAAATCAAGTGTTCTACAACATGATTGCTTTAAAGCTACAACCATAGATAAAAAAAATGATGATATGCTAACAATGTATAATGTACAATGCGTATGGTTCTGAAGTTGTTATCATGCCTCACCAAAGGTTGTATGAATATCATTTTTATAAATAATATGTTGTATAGAGTAATTGGGTGTCAAAAAAGGACCAATACAAATTAACGTTATTCCCTCAAATCTCATCAATCCTGTCCCACAATAACAACAACCTCATCAATATGAACCGCTTCACATCCTAACTGAGCGTAGTTGAATGGGCCGTTTAATCCTAGTGAAGCATGCAAAGCCAAACAACGACCATCTCTTTTCTTGCAATTTTCACTATGTGAAGCCGAACAACATCACCTACCCATAAACCATTTTGATTAGATTTTTTTAAACACATTAATTTTTTTATATTGCTACACGCTCTGTACCCTGCATATTATCTACACGGTCAAGTTTTAAGTATGAAAGCTTTTTGTTTTAATTATTGGTAAACAAACTTTTAATCCAAATATACTGCAGACCATTCAAATAAAAATGATATATTTTCAAACCATGTATACCCTGATATGGATTTTTAGAAATGGATTTTTTATAATGTTTTAATAGATTAAGACAGTTTATCTATAGACTTTCACTTTTATTGTAGTTTTTTTCAAGAATTTTATATATTCATTGAATACAAGTTGTATAAAACTGGTTGCTTAATTGATGTATGGACTGTGGTTCATTGAATGAAGAATATAACAATTGAAGTACCGTCATAAAAGTGTGCAAACATAGCTCTTAACGAAAGGCATTCAATTGTGTTGCTAAGAGCTTGAATCCTGGCACATGTTTTCACTGGACTTATAATACCGTACTAATACATATTATATTACTGTATAGTGATCAAAAATGTGCGCTTAATATCTTGAACCTGGAGCTAATTAGTAAAACTGTACCATCATCGATATATGTATATATATAAAAACTCAAAGTAATGTGATTATTATGTGCGGGTATACCTATTTACAAATATTTTCCTTGTATGGTATGTGGGAATAAATTATATGAAAATGAACTACTATATGCAGATCTTTTACCAGTATCGTTACAAAAAGTTAAAATTTCAAGTTGTTTATTTTGACTAGAATCAAAAAGAGGTGTGTAAGATCTAAATCTTCCAGTGTTTGCAGATTGTAATGTCGATATAAAATACCAGAGTATTAGTATAGCCTGTATATTCATTGGTAATGTGTGATTAAAATGTTCATAGCTCCACAATTTGATATATTAATAGACTGGTTTAAAGGAATGTCCTCCAATGCCTTTCCTGGGAACACTTAACTAACTAATCAAGCGAGTGGTTTTGGTCAAACAACCTTTTAACTGACAGTCAATAATTTACCAGACTAAACTGTGTGGACATGTAGTATAATAAAGTATCATTCTATACACGTCACTACATACACAAAATTTTTAATTCTTATTAAAATTCTTAATTTTGTGGCGAGCATTAACACACACAGACTATCAAATTGGATACTAAACCTTATCTTTTTGTTTGTGAACGTTAGTGTTATTTGTATGGAAACTACCTGCAATTCAATACATGTTCCTGTGATGGATGAATTGTTCTGCCAGTAATAGCACGAAAACACTCTAAAAATGCAGACCTTGTCTATGTTAAGTGAAACATTTTTCAGCTGTGCATATTGCAGAGAATCTAGAATCATTGAATTTTACTTAAATACGTTACCAATAGATACCGGAACTTCATGCCAATAATGATTAATCAGCGAAAGAACGTTGTGCAATTTATTCCGTGTAATTGCATGACCATAATTCCCAAATGTGGGAGCCGCGTTATAACCCGATATTTAATACTTTTGAATATACTCCATAAAATGAGCACCTTGACGCAGTCGATAGGGTACATGGCAGCATGCTCCATTACCCCCGCAGCAGCCCCGGCTAACATGTGGGTAGCCACTGGCCATTCAACGGGTAGCGCATCATAATCACTATTGTCCATGTTATGCAAACAGTTTGTTGGAAGATCTGTAGATAGTGACATCCGTGTTCAAGACCACCTTCTTTAAAGTTACAAGCAAATCAATTTTTCTAATTACTAACAACTCTAACATTACTGAAAAGGAAAAATAGGATTTTTGCTGTAAACAATCTAGAAAAAACACATGTTAAAGCACTAAATATTGTACACCTAAAATCTACATAGGTACCCATTCACTTTAATACAGGAGTGGTCTTAATGTACCTTGACATGTTTAATTACAAACTCGGTGTTATACATAACTAAATGGAAATACCCGTGTTCGGTGTAACAGACGCTACATTTGTTAAACCCTGTCAATCATGTCATAGCAAATTGACTAAAACTGCTAACTACAACACCACTAGTTCTTGTACATATTAATTTACAAGTATTATTTCTTATTTTCTATGTTTTATAGTATAGCCTAATCATTGAATATTCATAAATTTTTAACATAGCCAAACTATGGGTATTTTCTACAATTTTAAAACAATTTGATCTGTTTACGCAATTTACCGGGCATTAAATAAAAGAATTTTTTCAGCTATTTTCTAAAGTTCTAAATATATGGTTTAACATTCTCTACTTAGCTATCAAAGCATAGGCTATATACATATCCTTTAATAGCATGAGATAAGTTTTCCCTTAGGGAATGGGAAAATTACAGTTGTACACCACATTCAATCAAGGGTATACCTTGTGTCTAGAGTCCGATTAACAAAGCCTTATTCAGTGTATTTGTCATTGCTGCAATTATCATGTGGGACCACCAGCCCTTATTTTTATCTTTTAATGTGTAATAATAAGTTGTATGTTTTATAGCACAGTAAAGTATTTATTTTAGCCCTTAGTAGAGTTGCAAAACTAATGCAATTTTAGTTTTGTGTTATATTTTTAATATTACATAATTTGACCCATTTAAATCCAATGGATAAAGACAATACAGGTTTAGTGCACTTCTCAACAATACAACCTATAATATCCTGGTTTAATGCAACAAACAGGAATTGGGTTTGGAGGAGTCACACTTAACCACAGCTGGTAAAACTGCTTTTTATTTATAATAAACACACTTCGGTGACAATCTCCAGATGGATATAGTTGTGGATAATGCCTATGTATTTTTTCACTGTTTATGTTTAACAATTTTTGAAATATGACCAACCAGTACAATAGTACATGACTTAAAATTAAAACTTGTCCCCAGCATTAAACTACAAGCATTTTTAAAGTAGTACTAGTATACCAATACACATAAATGACTAAGTTAAAACATAAATGAAGAAGTTAAGTTTAACACAGATGATAACTAATAGTTTGTTTTGTTTTAACCTATCAATCAACTGGCTTAAGCTGGATCCGCTAAGTGCGTTGCATAATAACAACCATGTAGTCATTCGCTGGTTTCGTTCCTATCTTTCGGTTTAATGCCGATGATTTAATTAACTGAACTAATTGACCGGATACTATTTACTCAGGGTGTAAACAAAATCCCCATTTGTCTAATTAAACACTGATTAAAACTCAATATCTTGATTGTACAATATTAAATTGTATAATGGTTAACATCTGTGCAAGTACCGGTACTCATTTATTTTAATATATTACATTAACCTAGGAAGTTTTGAAAACTTCATTTTAATTTAATTGTTACTGAAAAAAAAACTTTGGTTTGCATACTTTACATATTGGTTGTAGTTATTTTTCATAACAGACCACAGACCAATTTCCCGCACAGCAACAAAACAGGCATGGAATCTGTAAACGTGTAGGAAATTAAGCAACCGGCTGTATATTATCTAGGTAGAAATGCACTGAAAAAGCAGGACATATGCAAACACACAAACCTTAAAAACGATTAAAACTTTAAAATACTAGTACATCTAAAATAGAAAAAAAAACAGTTGGGTTCTAGATTACGCAAAACTTTGAAAAACTCACGGTGACATTACGAATTTTACAACTGAGCAAACAATTCGCTCGGACGTAGAAACAGGCTTACGGCTAAATTCTACAACCTAATTTAAAAACTAAAGATTAATCAAGTTATCTGTTTACTTGGTTAACAAATTTTGGCGGATGAACTGTCACAGTCACAAATACCTTCAAAATAAAGAAAACCATGTCATTATTACAGAACAAACGTTACTTCAACTCGACTCGCGTGGCGCGCAGATTTGTGACGTCACGTTGTATAAACCAGCCACATGATTCAGCAGTTCCAGTAGTTCTTGCTCCCAATCGGTAGCGTGTCTAGTTTACTATCATTCTTTAATATATATTTTGTTGAAATTATTTTAAATTTGTTACTGTTTACATTTGCAATCCATAAATATTGCCTTACACTTGAATATCGTTCAAGATTTTTATTTTATTTGTTAGCGCTAAACATTATTTTGTCACGCATATTTTTGTTTTTTAAGAGATTAAAATAATTTATTAAAACAACCGAAAACATTATATTGCTTGAAGTATAAAATACTGCAAGATAATAGAAAATATTCAGTTAAAATCACCTGGTATCTATTTTAAATTTTTCGTTTCGTATAGAAATAATACAAAAATAAACTGAATTTTCCTACTTTATTTTGTGTTCTTCTATTTAATCTTTTTTTGTTCTTCTATTTAATCTTAACATGGAACCTACCACAAAAATTCGTGAAATTTATTTTGGAGCTTGGATCTGCAACCTAAACCAAAAACCCTCCAACTCTTAAATTTTAAGCCATTCGTACATCGGGAACTTTTTCCCAACAAAAACACGTAGGAGATGCACAATCAACATATTTATTTTAACGAAGCACTGCTCTACTATTACAAAACTTCACAGCTAGACGAGAATAACGGTTCGCAGCCTAGCACATGCTGATTTTGGACCAATTGTACAAACATTGGGGAATCACCAATATTGTTACTCTGCAAAATACTCATTTAAGTACCATGACTAAGAGAATGCCGCTAGCCAGTTTCGATCCATCATTAACGTATATTAATTGGTTATACGCCATCTATAATTATTACAGAACCGTTTTGGATTTAATGTATATTGTAGTAAAGAACGGCTGTCGTTTTTTACGGATAAAAGTGGATGGATCATTCGTCAGTTTAGGCCGGGTATAGGTCTGCGGTACATGTGAACGGAAGCAACTTTTATATCGCGGCACAGAGGCAGAATAGGCTGTGTGAGAATATTCATTAAATACATTTGCGTCAACACATTGGCAGCAATTTGCTTCCTTTCCACTGTTTAAATTCTTCGGAAATTCGTTATTCTTTAATTCTTGTGGTGTAGGCCAAGTTGCACCTGGTTTAAAAAAAATGGGTTAACTCGATATATACCTTGATTTCAATAAGCTAGATACCAAAAGTATAATTGATGACACGCCAGTGGGACTTTATTTCTAACCAACATGTCGACATTGTTAGGGCTAGATTTTTATCCAATTTGTTATAAACTAAAATCTTAGATATCTTAATTCCGTTAATTGTAGACACAGAGGTCCATCCAGAACCTACACTTGTATTTTGCAGTATTTCATTTTCCCTTTAACCAAAACTGCAGCTGTGGCAACCAGATCAAGTGTAATTTTCGTTTTAGGTGGTGTGACCTAGTTCTAGTAGCATTGTCACACATAATAAAGAAAATAAAACTTTTAAGTTCGTACAATAATCGTAGATACGACACTACTTCACCTCAAATTTTTGATTGAGTGGTTCGATAAATGGTGTATTTGGAATTTAGTAAGAACGTCACAAAATATTTAGGTTTAATACATCGCGAAATGGCCAGACGATGTAGCTCCGGCTAACTTATTAACCCAACTACTCTTCAGCACGCAGTCAGCTTTCTTGTATTTTTTCTTCGACGAGCAGACTTTCAGGAAAATGATCAGTGTCCTGCGCAAGGACACAGCCATCTGGTTAGCCGTTAGTTTTAAACCGTCACATTTTGGTTGCTGACAAAAGACCGCCATAACCGGTTGAGCTATCCGGTCAAAGAATGCTTCATGTGTGACAAGTGACAAACCGTAGATTTGGATTCAGCACCCACAAATTGTATAGAACCACAAACATTCTGTACAAGCTAAATCACGCTTCATCAAGTAATCAAGATTACGCCACCGGACTATCAGATCACACAAATGACTGTGCAAACTGTAACAATAGTAACATTGTGACGTCATTTACAAAGGAGAATTTTATATTACACAAAAACAAGAAACACCTATCGCTGCGGTATTTTATTTCTTATCATCCACAGTTCCTGTGTAGAACTCGTGACTACTTTTAAAGCGTGCTCTTAAGAAAGTACCATACGACTGGCGTTTTACCACTCACCATTTCTTTACTTTTGTAATATTTAAGATATGAGCAAATATGATCCTTGTATAGCGTACTTTAGAAATTTTTTGTCTGGAGCAACTTTACCGATGTCGCTAAAGTGTAAATCTTCGCATACTAAGTTGCAATTGGCAGTTAAAAGGTAAATGTACGGTCGTGTGGCCGAATGGTTAACGCAGGCGATACATGTATCGAATTGTATGCAAAAACGTATTAAGTACAACAAGCCAATCTTAGGTACGAAACATAGCCCGGGTAAAAAGGGTACGATAGATAATAGAGCACATACGGTTACCCTGGGTATGGTGATACAAAGGTAGATGGTTATAACTGGTAAACATATACACAAAATTTCAGTGTAAAATCGATTTGGTAGTCGTTCAGTTAATTATCTTAACCCATGCAGTACAGTAAGCTTTTTATATATATTAACTAAGTTCGAATTTTCTAAATATAACTAGACTAAGAAGATTTTCGTTCGAAACACAACCCATTTTCGTATTGCCCAATAAGCGTTGTCAAGTTTCTCCTCTGGTGAAAAAGTTGGGTTATAGGACTGATCTGCAAAAAGTTTACACAATTCAAGTTCAAAATTTCCCCCACAGAACACAGTATACAATTAATTTGTTGTATTAAGTGGGTTGGGTCATTATAAGATAGAACGCTTATGTTAATCCTTGTGGGTAAGATGAAGAAGGCGTCTAACAATGGCAAACTTTAAATTACGTATATAGTAACCACAGTTGGGTGCAGTATGTGGTATATGAACCTAAGAGGGCAAAAACTATCATATTAATCTGCTAGGTGGTCTTCTATTGTGTCAAAATACAACAAACGCTCTGTCATTCCAGTAGAATATAAAGACCAGTTAAAAAAAACTCGTCTGGCTAATGCATTTGTTATAACGAATGTTAGTTTTCCCATTATGATTGGTATTATTAAAAATTTAAACCATCTTACATCTCCCTAATAAGAGTGTTATACAAATTGTCTCACTTATTTCCTAGTTTACAGTGAGAGTTGCATCGCTTCGTACTACGCCTACTTCGTTCGAAGCTTCACAGACGTAATATCCGATGTCGTATGAAGTCACACTGTCCACTGTTAACCAGGTGGTAAGTTGGTATTTGGCCGGACCTCCTCGAATCTTAAAATCAAATGTAATATATGAAATTACAATAAAATGTTTTTTTAAAAAGAGAGCTTTTTAGCTAAAAGTGGAAAAAGTTATGCCATGCATCAACGATAGTTATTAAAAAATACCTATCGAATATGCAACTCAATGCGTTGCAGTCAACCAAAAATGTCGTTTTTACATTTTTAGCATATTTTAGTAAAAAACTAGTGTGAACAGCTGTTATGTGAACATATCCTATAAAGTTTAAATGTGATTTTGGAAGTCTTACATATTTTTTACTAGTAGATTAGATTCGCTTTACAGTTAAAATTGTACAATGGGGGTTTTATGACAAGCTATATACATTTGATATTATATTAGCAAAATAGCCGTAAATTTGCAAAAAAAACTAAAATCATTTTTAATTGAAAAATAATTGTGTTTAAAACAATATTTTTATTTTCCTGCGGCACATCTAGCATTGTCTTGCGGCACAGTAGTGTGACGTGTCACACTGGTTGCGGAGCATTGATTATGACCGTGTTAGTTGTTACTACCATCAGCAAACAATTATAAGAGACAAACAAATATTAATGTAAAAACGTCGAATATTAAACCTGTGTTATTATATTTCCGTTAAATCCTGGTAAAACTTCTTCTGCGCCATCAACTGATGACCTCAGCTTTCTCTTCCACCTTACTTCCGGAAGTGGATACCCTATGACTTCACACCGGTATGACGCAATTGTACCTACGTCACTGGTGATGTCAGTGGGAGGGAATTTGATAAGAGGAACTGGGGAAGGAAGATAAAAAAACAAGGATAAATATAGACTGCTCATACAGCATAAAAACATAAAACGAGATTTTTTGGAGGGAAATTATAAAAACTCTTAGAAGGCAAATTATGCTATTACCTATTAGTTTCTAATATACGACTGAGAAATTCTTGCACGACAGTTTTATTTGCGAAATCCGTACAAAGTATTTCTAACGGTGGTGTGACTTTGATTTACAACAGTCTGGTTTTTAACCTTATACTACCATAAGTTTTAACAAAAAGAAGTAGTGCCTAAGACGTATTCAAATATTATTTTGTCATTATTTCTCATTAGTGCAATTTTAATTTTAATTAGTGTTTACTAGTAATATTTTTATTTTCCAGCAGTAAAAAAAACTCTAGGTTAATTGATCCACTCTAGCTCATTACATACCATTTAAAAGCAAATTATTGATACCTCTATGACGTCACATACCAACTAGAAGCAATGTATTTAAATTATGCCGCCAGAATTTATGCTTCACCAGTCATCAATAAGCCACTGTGTATCTTTTACCGCAAGTTTAAATTTGTGGGTAATTTAAACCGCCTTCTTGAGTAGCCTACCGGTAATGAAAGTCGTCCATTACCTTTCAAAGTAAACTGCGGCAAAGAGTCTGGCCGCAAAGGTAGTTTTGCTTTCAAAGGAAAAAGTAAATTACCTATCCAGCTTTCATATTTTAAATATATGAACCCGCGCCAGCAATGTGTTATTAATATCCCGCGTGATTATCCGGCCGTATTTTTATATTTATTCAAAGTGATATGTTGAAATATTAAAAAAAGTAAAGCCCACACAAGGTTAATACCATTACCACGATGGATTTATTTTTAAAATAGCGGAAACTGCAGGGTAAAATGCGTGTGTGGCATATTAAAATGTATGCTTATAGATTAATTATGCCACGTTGACATCACATCACTGCTTATCAGGAGATAATTTTATGGCGCCTCAAACCGTAACTGTCAAGTTGCTAATACCGACACTGTCAAGTGATCATTTCTCTTAATTTGGGCAGAGTAATCGTGTTGACAGAGCGTTATCTGAGGCGTAACTAAGTGCACCAGACAGACGTTTCGTCACCTAATTTGACCCCACGACCCGATGAACTTTACAAACGACTGTGATTGATATCAAATACATATAAAACTTTTATCTTTTAAGCAAAGAAACAGTTTACACTAATTCAACCCATGTAATTGCTTATTCAAACGACCAAGTCCAAAAATACTACAATGAATTCGACCAAATGTCGGCAACATATGACACCTGAACAAGGCTCTTTACAATACTTTAGCCCGTTAGTGTTTAATGGGCCGTTCAAATTGACAGTCATGTCTGTTTAGCCGCACTTAGCGCTTCCGGCATCTTGACTATGTCAGAGGGTTTTAGACTAAAACCTTTTGTCAAAAATATGCAAATAAAAAAATAGTAGCCTAGTACGTATTATAAATATGCTAATCCTGGGAAAACATTGCTTTTTAAACCGGGATATAAAATTACGCATATCGCTGGTAATTATATAAACACTAGCCTTTATATAAATATAGATGTTACCATGTGGTTTTAAAGCTTGATTCTGCGCTGTGACAATGGAAAAGAATTTGTGAAAATGGGAAAAATTAAGGGTTGCTTTAAATAATTTATATTGTTCGTTGTGACGAAGTCCGATAATGTCTTGTGGTTTGGTGGTTAGGTTGCGGCTTCTGGCCATAAACTGGCTTTGGTGATTCATGGGACTTTAGATCAATGAATAAAAACGTGGTGTTTATACCATGGGGCCCATATAAATAACAAACTACCACCAAAACTGAAAAATTTACATCGGAAATGTAAAACCGCATGTTGTGACTATAGAACATTTGTTTAATTTTTATTGTTGCCCAAACAGTACCATCTCGTTTCATTATGTAGCTTTAACTTGCGGTTTAAAAAAACGTGAAAAGGTGGAGGGCGAATGAGTCACTGAGGAGAACCTATAGCAGGCATGTATTGACTCATTTAAAATATGAAACAACATGATCCACAGAGTCAACGGCAAATTCCATTTGTATTAAATTACAAAGTGAGGTCACGTAGGGTCATTGTTTTATCAAAATATTTAAGAACCATTATACCCAGCAGCGGTTGATTTTAAGTCAAGTTTTAAGTTAAAGCCGACCCACACCTGACACTTGATGGGCTCACCATCTGTTAATTTACACACGGTAGTTCGATTGACAAATAAAAACAGATAAGATAAGCTGCATGCAAATACGTACTTTTAAATTTTACTCTTTGCTTACCGGTTCTACATGGACCCCCATGAACAAATCTCGTCAAGTCTGGTCTCCGGCTTGCAACCTCACGAAATTGACAAATATTCTCGAATGTTCTGTTCCCTGTTGCACAAACTGCGGCATCTTGAGTGCAAGCACATTCGCCTGAAATGAGATATTCAATAAAAAGAAGCCAATAAATATAATTTATTGCAGACACTGGAGTACGCATATGTTGCTATCTTCAGCACAGTTGTTAGAATAAGCATGCTTAGAAACACAAAATAAGTACCAACATATACGAAGTAGATATACTACCATATGCTGAGTCTTCCTAGACGTCGGTAGATTCTCAAGTTAAGGGTGATAAATTTATTTGTTTAATGTATATTATTAGAATAATACCAAATACTGATGCATGTCCCGTAATAATGGACATCAATGCAAAAAAAACAGAAAAATTGCCCAAATATTATATAATGCACAGGTTTATATACCGATATTTTCATCTTCGTTGTTTATTTCCGAAGTTTCCTGAGCTGCAACACATTCCAGATCCGTACCACAAGGAGGCAGTAGACCTATCGGTGTCACGTGACACGGTCGTCTTAATCCGGTGGCACATGTGACACAACAGTTGCAGTTGTCACGCACAACCCCAGCAGGACAATGTCGCTTCATGTCGTCCACCGAGGGGCAATCCTCCCACACACAAATTCCACACGCGGTTCGTCTGGGGTCCAAATCCCTCCCAGCACCATCACGTTCATGGGTTGCAACATTTCGACCCACACCCAATAAATCACTTCTGCCTTCAGCCGCCGTTTTTCCTTCACGTCTGCGTCCTTCGTTTTCTGATACTACGCCGCGATTCTTTCCCCGAGTTCTCTTAGTTGCATCATAATTCTTATCGGAAGTTGACTTTCCTCCAAGTGCCAAACCCTCCAAAGCAAGTATAAAACTCAGCGTGAAGCACACTTTCCATCCGTAAAAGTATAATCCACTTCCAAAGCGCCGTACCATCTTAGTGACCATGCATACTTACAGCGAAGTACACTCGGAAAGTGGTAGTAGAGACGAAATGGAGCGCACGCTCTTCGGACAAGTTTCCCTTTTTCTCGGCTATTTACAACAAGAAATTTACGTTAAAACCACTGAGATAAAAAATATTCAATAATTTTAAAACGCAACCACAATTTTTTTCGTAAATTTCCAATACAATATTTAAAAGGTTTATAAAGTGTTTAAAAAATTATTATTGATTCAAAATGGAGGTACGTATTTTACCGAAACGTGCCAAAAAGGCGAATCACTTCACTGGCTATCAACTTTTTACTGCGAACGATATCAAAATTATTTTTGATTGATAATGTGGCCGCATTAAGCTGACAATCCCAACCAAGTTTATTTATTTATAGCTGTAGCACATATTTAATCTCGTGTGTTTAAACTATGCATACATATCCTACATACATTCTCTGTACGTAAGGTACTAGCGTTTGTTGTTACCCGACATACCATTTCAAAAGCTATTTGAACAACCGAAACGCAATATTAAAATCTGCATTCACCAAGAATCTAAACAACCAATATGTTCAAATAAATAATTTTACCTACCATGGAAATTGAGTTGCTACTGAAATCACATCTTCTAAATACACTGTGAGCCTATGATAATTTACTAGGCGTCAAGATATGCTGTATAAAAATGTCGGCGACAATTTCGGACACTTGAATTAAAAAAGCTGGTGTACGTCAGCAAATGCTCTTGGAATAATATTTAAAATTCCAAACTTAATTTACTACTCAATGATCATATAAAGCACCGACAATTAGATTAAATGTAATTAGATGTTATTTTTTAAAGAGTCTCGACACTTTCAAATTACCGGATGCAAAAAAGCTGTTAAAATTTGAAGTTACGGGATTCGTAACAACAGCCTTTTATGTCCAGAAGACGAGATAGATGCATTCTATCGCCTGATCTTGTTTTCTGCCCTCGAAAGATCACTGGTACAATTAAAACCGCATGTGGCATTCAACCAATCATCGTCTCGCCCGTTTGATGCGTGGATTATGTCATCAGAAACCACTGAAGCACGACGAGCAACAAACCACACCTGCACGCATTTAGCGGTTGATGGATTGGACTTGAGGTTGTTGATATTGTGCTAATGAAGCGTTCGAAGCTCAAGATCAGGCGAGAAGATAAATGCGAGTTGCTCAATTTGTTGTTGCTGGTGATTAAGTAGTGGTTTGCTGTGCATGTTTTTGATACCACTGCATTGCCAGCACGGCATTATTTCGAGTTTGTCGTTTCTTCATTAAAAAGAGCAAATACAGAAATCAAGAAAAAATGTCGAACCCATAAATAAAAGTGGCATAAAGTTCGAATGATCTTGCACCGTTTTAAAGAAAGAATAAAGAAAAACCTTTGTCGAACAGGCCTAAAAACCAATATTGTTCCAAACAAAGTAAAACCCTCCCTCCCGTCATTTTAAATTAAATTTCAGCCCCTCTTAAAACTTTGAACTTAAGCTTTTACGATTTCAAAACTGTTTTGATAACATTATGTTGTCGAAAGCCTTCTGGCATTTCTTGAGTTAAATATATTTGTCCAGAAAAAATGTAGGATAATAAATCACATATATAGACTACTGAGTTTCGTCTGTGGAACAAGGTTTGATCACACATACGCTGCGAGAGAACTTATTCCACGGTGTTATCAAAATTATTTTTTTTATATTGGTAATTAAACATTTTCTTGGCTTTAAATAAATAATAAAATTAAATTAAAGGTCGTTAAAACTAACATAACAGTCTTCTAAGTTAAACCCGAAAACAATTGTCTTTGT
This sequence comes from Ciona savignyi, assembly GCA_000149265.1. Taxonomy (NCBI): domain Eukaryota; kingdom Metazoa; phylum Chordata; class Ascidiacea; order Phlebobranchia; family Cionidae; genus Ciona; species Ciona savignyi. Next base: position 221,538 of record CH002810.1, on the reverse strand, counting down.
CCGGCCGGTTGGTCTTGCGGTTAAGTGCGTCGCCTTTCAATCGAAAGGTTGCAGGTACAAAACTGGTCGCTATAGCGAGCTAGTCGGTTGTGTCCTTGGGCAAGGCACTTTACGGACATTGCCCGAACCCAGCGGATTAATGGGTTCTACCAAATTAAAGGAACATGTCTATCATACACAACACACTTCAATTGCTCCGATAACCCGACGGTGTGTAAACCCCCTTGGTTTTCCCATTCACGGGGATAAACATGAATATCCCATCTTATCCTAAACTATCCCATCCTTGATAGCAGGCGACCGCATTCTGTTTCGGGTATGATATGTGGTGAGAATGTTTCGCGGTTCATATATGCTACATGAGTGGCCATTCACAAGTGGGTTGCAATTTATTTAATCTCGGCCAGTGACGACTATGGAAAATGTGGCCGCAACCTATTTGCTTCCAATGCTAAACAGTTCGCTAATATGTTTGTTGTTGTTTCTTAAGAACAGTCTGCTCGTTTTACTGCTATAGGATAGAATTAAGGCATACATGTCAAGTTATTAAAACTCACTGAATTATAACCTATTTCACCGGTATTTAAACTTATTTTGTCGTCGCAAAAAATAAAACCGACGAAGTAACCTTATTTCTCAGGCGAGTTTCGATGCTTTTTCCGCCAGTATTTCACATTTGCCATTCCAAAAATGACCTACATGCTTAACTTAGGTCTAAAAAGAGTAAATTTCCGACTAGACACAGTAAGTTTTGTGCTAAACAAACTTTCTAAGAGTAACATTTGACGGGTCACGGCTAAAATTGCTTAAAAGCACCAGTGTTGTAAAAGTCACTGTTACGTCATAAATATGTCTAACTGCGCGCTGTAAAATAAAAATTCTTACGAGGATTACTTACCACAAAGCGTTCGTATGCTTTTTGATGATTTGATTAATAAATAAGTGTCTAATTACGGCAACTTTTCGCCAAGCTTCTGCTCTTTATAGGAAACTGCAGAAAGTTACTGCAACTTTTCG
>CH002810.1:163423-202956 GCA_000149265.1 Ciona savignyi | reverse complement strand
ATTGTAATCCTGCGCAAGAAAGAAGTTCTTAGCAAACACTCGCATCGTCCAAATGGAGATCATTTATTTTGTTCCTCGTCGTATGAACAAAGCCAGAATCGACCATCTTACAAGAATAGCCAATAAAAGTGGTTTCTTTCAAGTAACTACTGATATAAAGTTAGTTACCTTGTTTTTATCATTAAACAAACTTAGCGTACTGTAATAGTTTCGTGTCGTGTTTAATTTGATGCCTGTCACTCACTGCTGTGGAATGAAAGAAACTTGATGTGGTTAAGTGCGTCGCCTTTCAATCGAAAGGTTGCAGATGCGAAACTAGTCGCTAGCTAGTTGGTTGTGTCCTTGGGCACCCGTATGGAAAGTACGTCAATTTTCGCCGAGATCTCGAGTGTGCACACGCCAAATATTTAAGTGTGCAGTGTGCAAACGTCCAAGAGTGCACACTTCAAGTGTGCACAAAATCTCCTTTTTATTACTTTTTTGTAAAAAACTTAAACAAACATATTATTCTATCCTAAATCTATCGTGTTCATGAGCTAACATATCTATCTACCTAATCTACGTAACAAAAAAACGTACTGATAGTAAATTACCCGAGGTCCAGAGGTAGGTTTACAGGTTTGTTGGAAATTATACGATGTTTATACTGCCACCTCGCGAGCGTGTGTGAAATTACCCAAGTGTGCAAAGACGCGGGGGTACAAAAAAACTCGAGTGTGCAGCTGCCATACTTTCCATACTGGCTTGGGCAAGGCACTTTACGGACATTGCCTGGACCCTGCAGAATAATTGGTTTTACCAAATTGAAGGAACATGTCTAACATACACAACACACTGCAATAGCTACGGTAAACCGACAGTGGGCGCCGGGTGATCTGACAATTGCCCGTGTGTTAACCAACTTGGTTTTCCCATTCACGGGGATAAACATGAATATTCTATCTTATCGTATCCCCTTGTTTAACATACATCCTTATTTACTAGACCATGCTGCCTGAAAAGTAGTTTTACATACTATTAGTATAAGAAGGTTATTCCATATTTTTTTCCAATTTACATGACCATTTGTTATTATCACCAGGAAATCGAACATTTTGGTGGCACAAGATAGCTCTGGAGATGAAGTTTTAGAATTTTTAACAAAAAACAGAACAGTAGCGCTCAATGATGTCACAATCGAATCAAAATCTTTCCGTGATGTATCATGGTTTATAAATTGTATGAAGGAAGGATATATTGTATCTGTAGAAGATAATCAAAAACTTCAGTTTAAGGTAAAGTATTGAAAATAGTTTAGTTGCAAAGTAGCTTAAATAGGATAACTTACCATACTTATGGTGATATTCGGCCATGTCAAAAATGCACTTAACTCTATTCTAGGGGTGCTGGATTAAATTGGGTCTTTTTAAAACGAATGTTTCCAAATAATTAAAACAAGGAATTAGCTTCAGTCGACTTACTGTGATCATCTGGTTTATATGCTGACAATTACAGAATATTTATAAATGTCATTTTAAGTCTTGCTGCACTAAATTTGGTAAATATAAAAAATAAATGACTATACTAGCAGCATCATTTACCTGCTTCAAAACAAGAAGATGGCCCACCTTCTAAGAAAGCTAGAATTGATAAAACAACAGATCGTATACCGATGTATGCTTGTCAGCGATCGACACCACTACAGCATCATAATAAGCAATTCACGGTCAGTTTATTGGAGCCATTTGAATCATATTGTAGGATCTGTCTTTGGATAAGTGATTCTCTCATTTATTAGGTTGTCCAATCTTTTAAAAAATGTTTTTGTAACACTGACTGTATAAATAGTACACTCTGAAAATAATTAAAAACAGTTTTATTACTAAAGTATATTAACAGTACAGTTGGAATTTCTAGTAATTACATTCATCCTCAAAGGATGCACTTGAAGTTTTGGAAGAGCACGCTTTATACCGGGATGATCCAAACTCAGAAGCTAGAGCCCTTGCGTTCCGACGTGGTTCCGCCACCTTGAAATCTCTACCTTACAAAATCACACATGTGGGTCAGTTGAAAAATCTTCCGTACATTGATTCAACAAACTCCAGCAAAGCAGGACATTGCAAGAAAATCATAACGGTGAGTTGCTTGGTGCTTTACTGCATTATCTTATAGTCGAAACCATTTATGTACTTAGTGAACATCATTTAAATGATGGCAAGGCCCTTAGTGAACATCATTTAAAATCCTAGTGAATTAATGGATTCTAATAAAACTGAAAAACATGTCAACCATATACATTACACTTCACTAGCTTTGTAGGGCTCGGGTAATTTGATGGTTACCCATGAGAACACTCCCTTTTGTATGTGTAAGGTAATCTTGTCCTTATGATAATACCCCTTTAGTTTTCTGGTTACGGTGATAAAACATGAATATCTTATCATTATTATATAGTTTGCTGTAGTAAATGGCTCAAACTTTGATGTTTGTTGGTAGTTTCAAGGTTGTGTAAAACAGCTGCATAAGTTACGGATGAATCATTGGTCACTGATGAGGTTTGCATGAAGCTTAAACGAAGTGGTTTGAAATGGTTTTAACAGAAACAAAGGCAATCTATTTTTCTTTATGACGAGTTATACTGAAATGCAGGAAATATTAGAAGAAGGGTTCTCAGATGAAGTGGAAGGCGTCACCAACAGTGAGTTCTTTAAATCAATGAAGATTTTTTGCGGGATATTTGGAGTGGGACCGAGCACTGCACGTAAGTGGTTTTACGACCTCAACCTCCGGACTTTGGAAGACATCAAGGAGAAAAAGCTTTCGCTTACTAAAGACCAAACTTTGGGTAAAATGTTCTTGCATCAATGCATGAATAATTGGTGAAGTTAATCTCATAGAAAACCAGGATCGGGCAAATGGCAGTGCTTGTGTACATTGACAACAAATATATATATTTTATATTGGTACTTAACTATAGTAACCTCTATCAAAGCACTAAAACTTGCCAAGTTAACTGATAGCCTGATTTTGGCGTTTGCGGATTACTCCTGCACATTTATATGTATTGAGAAAAAATATAAAGGATTGATAGGAGATTATTACAACTGTGGGTTGATGTCATAAAAATATTTTATCCAAAACAACTGTAATCTGCTGTTTGAAACTGTTGTGTCAGACATATCCTTAATCACACTTTTAAAACATTTTTAATGTTTCAGTTGCTAAAGTTGACTAACACATTTGATGTATTTAGCATGTTGTAGGGGTTATACTTTAACTGACAGTCGAAAGGTGATGAAATCCGCTACCTAATCGACTGTCTTGGGCAAGTGGACAATACCTGATTCTAGTGGTTTCAAATTTACTTAAAAAAATGCAATAAATAGATAATTTTTAAAGTAATTTTCTAATGCAATTAAGTTTTAAATTCTTCTTTCCAATACATTTCAATTAATAAAGTTAAAAAATTATACTTTGATCGTTCAGGATTAAGATATCACGAAGATTTGAACAAGCCACTATTACTAGAGGAAGCAAATCACATCGCAAAGCTTGTGAGAGAGACATGTACTGCTTTAAAAATTGGTGAGTATGTGTGTTATAAGGTAAAACAGTAATATTTAGTTTATTATTTAGTTTTCTATTTGGAGAAGTTACGACAATAAAAAGGTAAAAAAGGAGAAAAAAGTGATAAAACTGAAGTAAATAAGATTTAGATGAATCATGTTACTGTATCATTCTAGTTTGAATCAGTCAGGTGATAAACAGGAGTCTTCAGACATTAAATCATTTGAATGGTGCACATGTCCACCCACTAAAGTGTTACTACAATAACTGTGTGTTAAATTCATTTTTGTTTAAACAGCTTCGTTATTCTGGGTTGGAATAATGAACATAAAGTGTAATGAAGTTCACTAGAAGAAACAGCTCCTTATTTGACAGTAAAGTAATTGAAAAGCTATATCGCTGGGATCAAACCAATGACACTTCTGCACACACAGGTTGCACTGTAACTGTGGTTGGGGGATTTCGGAGAGGGAAAGACAAAGGTCATGACCTTGACCTCATTATCTCCCACCCAATAGAAGGAAATGAGGAAGGGATGCTTGCTATGGTGCTGGAGAAACTTGATGTAAATAATCGAAATATACTCTTTTTGATCTAATTTGTATGAAAATGTGGGAAATTTGTGCAGTCATTGACTTATGTGTGTTGACTACCACTGGCATTAAGAAAACTTGTTTACAGATGGGTTTTCTAAAAAAAACATAATTTTGAAAGGCACTACTGAAAATTAATTTCTTCATTAAAGCATATTCATATAGTGCACATTGATAGCTCCGGTCAACGGTCAGTAGGGAAATATATTCTGACTAATACTGATGTTATAATCTACCATGATTTTTCCATAGCGACAAACATAAGTTATCTATTCAAATTTAGGACAACTTTATATCACTAATTCCAGGAACATTTCATTTACACTGAGAAGAAAGCATCAAACACAAAGCGTCAAACCTCATTGGAATCCCGTAGCACTATGGACCACTTTGAAAAATGTTTTAGCATTTTCAAGTATCGCCATGAAGGGTCAGGTCAGTTGTCAACGTCAGGTGATTTGTACTGGAAATTAACTAAAAAAACTGGCTTTGGTCATAAAATCTTGGTTTTAGCGACAACGGTTAAATTTGTTTATTTTGACGATTATTTTATTTGGGTTTTTATTTAATTTTTTAAGTATTACTGTAAATTTGTGGTTGCACTATTACGACTAAGAGAATACCCTTATTTTTTTGCAAACAATGGAAAATGCATGGAGAGTTAAAACACTGGCTTACCTTGTTTCCACCATTGGGTTGCTGAAATGTCTTGAATTCAATGTTTTCGTTACTACGATGGTGTTCAACCAATTAAATGACCTAACGTCTGCTGAGTACCTCGCCCAAAGACACAATCAACCATTCACTGACTGGTTTAAATGTTGCCCTTTTCCATTAATGTCCCATTGTGCTACAACTAAGCATACAGGTACACTTGGCCATGATATATGGGTAAACTTGGTAATTTTTAGCCAAACAAAGTCAGTCAAATATACTGCACTTGGAGGGGACCTGGGCTGCCAAGAGGGTTGATTTAATTGTCGTTCCAAAATCTCAATTCGCATTTGCTGTGTTAGGTTGGACCGGTACCAAGGTATATTGTTAAAGATAATTATTATTACGTTAATACTTTTATTTCATAAGACAACTCGTTTGAAAAGCATGTACTTTAAAGTAAGGAAACTGTGCATAATGACAATGGTAAAAAAGTCATGGTTACAAAGTAAGAATAAAACTATAAAAAATAGCCAATTTCTATGTTGTAATAATTCCTGTGTTTTTTTTAAAAAAACATAATTTTTCCATAGCATTTCGAGAGAGAAATTCGAAGATATGCAAGATCTGAGAAGAAACTTGTACTTACCAGTCACGGCATGTATACTCTGGATACGGTAAGTTTGCCTTAATCTTATAAGTGGGGTAATAGGAAGGAACACTGTCTTTATTTAACAAGATTAAATAGAATATTCATGATTGGTGACAATGAGTATTGTTGTAAAATAGGATTTCGTTGAAACGTATGCCACAGTCAGTCTGGTTGTTGGAGCCTTTGTAAACAGTGGGTAATACGGGTAAATCGCACAAAAATTTTACAGTGGGTCGAGAAAATTTAAACGATTTCGTATGGCATATTGAGTGTCATGTTCTCGAGAATAAATAAGTATCTTGTATGAGATGTTTCTTGGATGATGAGGAGAGAGGATTTATTCCATGGAAATATCTGATTGTTTTAATCTGTAAATTGGGGTAGTGCCCTTTAAATGTCCGGCAGGTTAGTCTGGCTGTTAAGTGCGTCGACTTTCAATCGAAAGGTTGCAGGTGCGAAACTCTCCGCTAACTAGTCGGTTGTGTCCTTGGACAAGGCAATTTACAGACGTTGCCTGAACCCAGCAGAATAATTGGTTCTACCAAATTAAAGGAACGTGTCTATCATACAAAACACACTGCAAAATCTCTCCTAACCCAACGATGGGCACGAGGTGATCTGACGATTGCCCGTGTGATAACCCCCTTGGTTTTCCCATTCACGGGGATAAACATGAATATCCTATCCCGAATAGTTGTAGAAAAATAATTTCAAGGAACTTATCCCAGAATGAAAGTATTTCTGCTGACAGTGAAGAAGAAATTTTTGAGAAGCTCGGTTTGAATTTTTTACCACCAAGTGAACGTTGCTGCTGAATGTCTATCTTGTTCTATTTGCGCTGATATTTTTTTAAATAAAACCAATACCTCAACAGCTTAAACAAAAGTATGTTCATATTAAACAACCAATTGTCAGATTACCTCCTGAATACTTGCATTATTACATCGATGTAACGGGTTACCAAAGACATGGTTGTGATGCTAAACGCCATCTATACATATACCGATTTTAGTATAAAAACAATCTTGGTGGCGAGCCCATTAGGTGTTCGGAACCTAGTCCGGTAAAAACATTACATTGTACAATTTCCACCCCGTTCGATACTAATCATTCAATTAATGATGGCGAGTTTAAATTGAAGTTTTTAGTTTATTAATAGGAAGTGGAAAGCAGTGTGTAAATTGCGATTCAGGACCTTGAGATAAGGAAAGATGAAAAAACTTGAAGCAAAATTCGCTAGATTACTCGCTGCATACACATGCCAAAACATACAGCCAATACATTTCGTCGAAAAACGCCTCCATTTTGTCGGTGGTGCATATCCCAATAGTTGTTATTCGATTGCGGAGGAAGAGCCAGATGAAAAAAATTATGTGAAAAGGATTTCAGTAAAATCGCCGAATATTTAAGTTACAAAAAGTCTTTCTACCACACATAACGAGCTCAGATCCAGGACCATATACGAAGAATCAGAAAAAGTTATATGTTCAATCGAAGCAAGAACAAAAAAAAAGTCGAAACTTCGGTAGACTTGCTCTGTTGGTTGTGGCCGTGATACGTACTGGTAAGTCAGTCTTTAGCGGGAAAGTTTAGAAACTCAGGGCCGCAATGCCACGTTCAAGTCTTAATTAGGATCCATTCTGTCGTTTTACGTGACGCTTGATCAGCTGGTATCAGTTTTGCGGCAAGGTGTCTCCAGTCGTGTAGGGGAGAGTGGTACTCAGTGATACGAAAAATGCCTTTTATCCAATATCTTTAATAATAATCGTTTTATTTCAATTTTTTTTTGTTAATAACATTAAACAATCATTTGGGTATCTGATGGAAGTACTGGATTTTTGTTATTACCCATGTGTTGTGATAAAAATGGGTTTTATTGGGGGTGCCTTTTTTGTCTCACTGGGTACCACCCCGGTATACAGTGAGACACACCCTAGTACACAGTGAGACATTTGTACAGGTGGTACAAATTGCTGTTTAAATTGCCCTTATTTAACAATGTATTACTTACTAGCTTGAAATAATTATATGTACGGTCATTCTCGACGTGTGCCGATGTAAATTTGTTTACATACATGTGCAAATCCAACGTTAAATTCAACAAGAAAGTTTATTACACGGCACAAACTTACCAACGTTTTAAAACTGACAAGAATATCATAAAAGTTCAGTGTCAATCTATTGCAACATGGTAAATTATGCAGACTGATACACAGTTTAATACAAGTTTGAAGCAGTAAAGAGCAATTCTTACATAAAAACAGTGTTTAGTAAAAGGTTTAAAATGACAATCCAGACCAAAGGGAACAGAACTTTAAAATAAGAAATGCCTTAAATGGAACAGTGAGGAACACACTCATCGCACAAGGAGTCATCGATTTCATATAAGCTATTTCAACCAATTAACCAACGTTGTACAATGTGCAGGGCTGCCCTGCATTATGCAGCATCCAACTATTCATTGCAGCTCTATAAAATTATTTAAATGGAAAATACACAGTGCATCTAACTGTTGCATTTTGTGTGAACAATGAGGTGGCAGTGTCAATGTTGTCACACCAGTTTCTCTTGCCAGGACCAGGACTTTAAGTGACATGTGGCTTTCATGGTTGTCAAAAATTAACAGATTTGGATTTTCTTTTGAGCTTGAAGAGTGCTTGATGAAGTGTTCCATCACCTGTGAAAAGAGGTCCGACGTCATCCAGCTTGTTTTTTGTGCTAAACAAAGAGTCCCAGATGGAGCACCATTTAACATGTGAGATTTAAAGTTGCATCATGGAAACACTATTGCTGGTGTTTAGAATGTACCAGCAGCACACACAATAGCACATGTATAAACCTCTTTCACCACTAGTTGCTTTGGAAATTTGCTTGACAGCTTTTCAGCAAGAATAGCCTTGGATGCAGAGACGATGGGCGTGCCAGTCTCATCCAAATTAAAGATCCTTGTAGCAGCACAAAGCACAGATGAACTCCGGCTATAAATCAACCTCAAGTTTTCGTAGAACTAGTTTACATTATGTTTATTAAATGAGGTCGTTCTCGAAAGACTACAGGTTTCTTGTGGGATTTTCAGCAGCTTTTTGCTTACTGACATACCTTTCCATTCATTGGACAAAACCAACTGAACAGCTTCACTCAGGCAATATTCTAATGATGAGCCAATTTTATGGTTTTCTGAATTTACTTTCACAATTCTTCCCACGAGTCCACTCCTAGTTATTAAAAATAATAAATATCTAAAACTGGATAGATTTATATACTTGGCCACATACTGTATAGGCTATTTCTAAACATATAAATGCTCTTTGTGGGCTTAAACCCCCCAAAAAGATAATAAAACACTCCTGTATTCTGTCTCACAGTGTACCTCAACATAGTGTCTCACTGAGTACGTAGATACTACAAATCTATAAGTCAAAATTAAAGATACTTAAATTGAGGCTGCCATGTTCTTTTTCTATTTGTAAGCAAGGTATGCACCTACTCTATCACTTCCCAGTAACTTTAGCCTTAAAGCTAATGTTCACCCATCTAAATTAAGTTTGCAGCTAGCGTATAAAATTTTACTTAGACCCCTGAAAAATCTAAAACTTCCATAACTTTCCAAAACTGACATGTTGGTTCCTTGAAGTTCGTTACAAAGTGCGTTAGTAACGTGAAAGCACTCAACCGTCAAAGGTTTTAATATTTTTATGTTTTAACGTTTTTATTCAAAATTTCTCACTGTGTACCATGTCCCACTCAGTACCACTCTCCCCTATACGCTTGTGTATGTTTCGATTTGGAAAAGGGGTTCGATAAAAGACCGGGAAGTTTTTTTTGCAGTCAGAGAAAAGGCTTTGTAAAACAATTGTCGAGTCCGCCCAATAGATACACAGTCAATCGTCCAGTCCAATATATTTTTTTACGATTTTTAATAATTCAACCGCGTAACTGAAGCTGCACCCAGTCTCGGAATCGTGTCCTTACCAGAATCGCAGAGGAATAACTTACCCAATGCGAACGAACATGTCGCGTTGTCGTCGTCCAAGGTGGTTCTTAGGTAGCATATATATATATATATATATATATATATATATATATATATATATATATATATATATATATATATATGTATATATACAGCCGGGCGGAGGTGGACGCGTCTGCAAATATTGGAAGCTGTATCCCAGGCTCGTAATAGGGTTTGCGATTTGAAACACCTAAGAATTCTAACTATAGTCACACCGAGACTTTCGTCGCTGGAGCTCGCTGCCAGTGGACCTCCTCATCCCAGTCGGTTTTCATCACGCATTCTTGATTTTTGCCCATAGTCTTGATAAGTTGTTATTTCTACATTGGTAGTTTAGAAATTCACAAAGAAAGTTTATTACATGCGGTTATCTTTGTATTTTCCGTAAGAGATGTTTAATATACAAATTTAAGATCAGTCCGACAGATTATACTGGTGGGTTAGTGTGTCGTCTTATAGCCGTAAGGTCGCAGTGGCTTGCTAGACGGTTGTATCCTTGGGCAAGGCACTTAACGGATATTGCCTAAACCCAGCGGATAAATGTGTTCTACTAAATTGAAGGAACGTGTCTATCATGCAATAGCTCCGCTGCACAACACACTGCAATAGCTCCGGTAATCCGACGGTGGGCGCGAGGTGATCTGACTATTGCCCGTGTGTTAACTACATAGGTTTTTCCATTCACGGGGATAAACATGAATATTCTATTTCCCATTCCACGATCGGGTCCCTCGTTTAAACCTCTTGCCGAATAAATTTTAAACTTTAAACGTTTAAAACTTTTCCACCAGCACCCATTTTTATACGTCCAAATTTGTGAACAAAAAATGCCGGATTGCATCAAAGAATATAGTATACTAAACAGTTTAGTATACTATGATCAAAGTAAACTAAATTGCTAATGGAAAACTGCGCACCAAACCCAAAAGGTACACTGATCCGAAGGTTGAAATATCAAAATCTTTTGTAAACGGATCATAAATATCAAAAATATTGTAAACCGATCATAAACCGTTTTCCGGTAAATCCCCATAAACGCAACCCCTTTCAAGTCCTATTAAAGAAAAGTGAGATCATAAGTTTTCAGATTTTGGAGATCTTTGGTGCGATGTATTTATCAGATATGCGATAGCAAATGTGGGTTAAGGCCAAATTTATATGTTTATTTTGTATGTTTAGTTTTTTAATAAAAACATGTTGCTTTTTTCAGCAAAAAATGTTGCTAACAAAAAAGTTTTCCACCCCAGAAATGGAAAATCATGGGTGCCAAATATAAAGCCGTATGTATCCCTTCGAACTCTAAACCAGCTTTTTTTCCAAGGACTAAACGAAGTATTTTTTTTTTTAAAAGTGGGATTGTCACCAGAGAGTTTTCACATGTTTTATTGCCATACTCAAAAGCTGGTTTATTTACCTGTTTAACAATTTAGGTGCAAAATGTCATTGATAAATACTACTGACTGTCCGACTGGAGAAAAGTTGTCAACTGGTGATGAATTAACTTATGATTATGCTCCCGGAAACAGCCCGTTTTTTAAACTGGACAGAGAAGATATGGCGACTTACGTTCCAACTAATGGTCTACCAAGCAACCCACAGGACTATCTACGAAGTGTGTGGTAAGCTAATGTTGTGAAATTGCTAAAAATGTTGAAGTGCGATTTTTTCATTTATTTGTCAATTGGTATAGTTTAAACATACTTGATAAATTATTGCTGTGATTTGATTGTATGATTTGGTTGCAACCCTGTTTTAATATAATTAAGTAGCAATATGACTATTCAGTTGGCCATCAAAATAATTCAAAAAATCTATGGCTGACTGTGCTGGTTCAACCGGAAAACTGGTGCAATTTTATGTCGTACTTAGGTTAATTTTTGAAGTTTACAGCTGCATTCATACATATATATAAATTGTTTTTATTTTATTATTCAGTTATATGCTATAGCAACTGTTGTTTGGCCCTTTTTTTAGTTTATTTTTTGCTACATTTTAAGTTTGTGTTCCTTAAATTATTGTTTTCTATAGGGATACACACAAATAAACTAAACTAAATTTTTTGTAAGACAGATTTTTTCACATGATTTTTTCCCATCAGGCAAGAAGCACAGCGGTGTCCTGACGTAGTTGTGGCCAACATTAACCGTGAAAAAATTAAAACTACAAAAGCAACCGTAAGGGAATAACAAATTCCGAAAAGGCTTTTATTATTTTTACATTGTTATTAATTTGGTCTATGTACAACAACACGGTAGCATGTACTCTATTTTGATCGCATACTACTTTAAGGTCGGCATGCATATGTTATCTTCAAACCTTTACCATTCTGGAAGGTTAAACTAAGTTTTTATTGAAGTTTGAAACACGTCAAACCATTTTACTGTGGTTTAACTTGTTTTCTTTTCAGTCTTTCGTGCATCATAAGCTACCTGGATCAGAGCATGCACCGACTAAAGAATGGTGTGACCACCAAATGATACGATTTAGTCATGCAAGAGAAGACATATCTCGACATATAGCCCGACTTAAATCAATCAAGCGAAAATCAAAAAAGCGACCCAAGTTACCAATCTATCCCCTGGTAAGTTAAAATAATATTTATTGTTTACAATAATATTTAAGTTTAGCATTTTACAACTACCGGTATTGTAACAAGTGATCCAATAACATGATTTTTTTTAGAAAATCTGTATGATTTTCCAGTTGGAATTAGGTGTTAGTCTTAACGCACAGGTGATATTATCCCTCCATGTGTTCTTAACCTAAAACTTTTCATAACCAAAGTCGTTTTGGGAATTCCTTTTTAAAATTCTGACAGATTGACTCTTTTTAATTTTCAGCCTCATTTCGAAGATGAAGAAAACTGGAGATATTTTTGCCTCGGAAACAAACAAACTAAGATTAAAAACTTAACGAATGATACTGATATGAAAAGTGACACTGGTATGTCTATTATTTATTAAAAACAGTTATGCATCTTATTTAAACATTAATGGACATTAAAACTTAAAATGGCAGTGATATGATAAATAACAAAGTCACTGTTTTTGTGTTGATTGAAATACTGTGGGATAAATGCTAAAATTAAATGATAGGTTTCCCACACCAAATGTCTGGATGTTCTATTATGCATCGGATAGGATAGGATATTCATGTTTATCCCCGTGAATGGGAAAACCAAGGGGGTTAACACACGGGCAATCGTCAGATCACCTCGCGCCCACCGTCGGGTTACCGGAGCTATTGCAGTGTGTTGTGTATGTAAAACATGTTCCTTCATTTTAGTAGAACCCATTAATCCGCTGGGTTCGGGCAATGTACGTAAAGTGCCATATGTGTAATCCATAAATTATTGGAAGATATTAATGAAAATGTTGATGAATCCATGGACGATGAGATTGTAGAAGAGCCAGCCTCACCAATGGTTCCCGATGAAGAAGATAATATTGTTGATCTGTCTACTCTTCAGGTGAGTTGCTTGTTCCATGTCCTAGTGGTGGGTATTTACATTCTTTACCTAATTAAAATACACAGCAATATTGTTTATTCCCAAGAAGCAGGAAAATGTGAGAAATGTTGAAATGCAGGTGTCATCAGGACCTTTTATTACCTGTTTAGTCAAATTGATTTAAAACTCTTGTTTTGATGCACAATAGCTCTACCATTGTTTTCATTCTATTTGCTAACTTAACAAACATTGTAACTAAACACATTGTCGTAATTTTAAGTATTGTAAGTGTAGTGTAATTTTAAATAAACCTGACATATAATAGAATTATTTTAGCAGAGTTACCAAAATGTATGCATTATATCACTGTGTATTAAGTTTGAAAATTGTTTATTTTACATGGAGAAAACTAAAAGAAAGGAAAGAAGCAAGAAGGGAAACTGCTCACTAAAATTTAGTTTTAAACATGGGGTTGACGTTGGGTTAGTTCCGGAGTTTAGATTAGTGTTTCGTTAGGGAAGGGTTAAATTAGTTTTAGTGACTAGTTTCCCTCCGTACCTTAATCCCTTATTTTAGTGTTGTTCGTTGACATTACCACCTAAATATGAAATTACACGATTTAAACCCACTCTGATGATATGAGACACAAATACTTGGCAAAAAACATTGATTCTTGTAACAATGCCAGACAACAACCTGTGAGAATAGATTCACTTCCACATACCTTAAAATCTCTTTTCAGGAAGGGTATCCACCTTTAATGAGAATTGTGTTAAGAATGGAGCCAAAGCACATAGAATCAAATTTAGAGTTCCATGTCAACTGGCTGAAAGAATATGAATTTTCTAAGCAGCAAGGAAGGTGTGTATTTCGTCAAATAACATATTTTATTGTGTAATATATTTATGTCAGGTTTTTATTGTTCCATCAAGAATTACTGGGTTATTTTCATTCTTTGTTTACTTTTCTAAGTTATTATATATTTTTATGGGTTTCTTTAAAAGTTTTCATTTGCAATATTAGCCCACAAAAATATTGTCGCTCTAAAGAATATCACACTAATTTACAGACTTTAGACTTTAACACTAAAATAAGGACTATATCATAAAATATAGACCTTTGAAAATTGCAAAGCTTTGGAAATGATTAAAGCCATGAATATAACAGACTTACAATTATCAATGGATGTTAAATTAAAGGGTTTTTCATATCTTTTTAATACTGCAAAATATGGAGAGTTTGAAATGGCGTCATATAGAGTCATCGACACTTTATACCAAGCTTTAGCAGCTAACAATCATATTTATCACCCAACCGCTCCTTTATTACAATATTTACATTTTTACAGATGGATTTATGCATTGCTAACTTTGCTAGAGAAGCCATTATACCCCACAGTTATATCTACGTTGCGCGATTTGTCAAGAGAATGTTCAAAGCTAAGAAACCAACAGGTAATTAGTATATCCGACTGTTTGGCTCAATGGTACCAAGTCACCAGGCTTGTATAGCGAGATACCTTAATCAGTAAGACCGTCCTGCAATCAGCAGAAGCCGAGATGTTGTCGCAACTAAATTAGCCGCTGGTTAAATGGTTGTTTCCTTAGGCAATGCAGCTAGCAGACATTAATTGCACCCAGTGGATTAATGGGTTCCACTAAAACTGAAGGAAAATCTATGCAAATGTACACCACACTGCAATAGCTCTGGCAATTTATTGGTGGAAACAAGGAAATTTGACCATTGTTCTTGTGATAATTCTCCCTTGATATTCCATTCATGCGAATATGTCATCAATTTTCATCCTAAGTGGTGCAGAATAAATATAGATGAATATTGATCCAACAATCTTACCACTACATGCATACTGCTACCATTTTTACTGATTGAGCTAAACATCTACTCAACTCAATAATGTAACTGGTTAAAGCAGTGTTTCCCGACCTGAGTCCGCGATCTCAAATGAGTCCGTGGAAGGTTTAAATAAGTCCGCAAGCACATCAACAATTTGCAAAACTTTTATTTGTTTTTGATCGTTATAAACAACAGTGATGTGTTTTTATCAACGAGACATTGTAACTCAAGGCAATTTTAAGTTTGGAACCAACTGATTTTAAGTATAACTAAATGGAAATTTATTATTCATAGCACTCACTTTGGTTGTTACGTAATACCGTAGTCGTAGTGGCCGAGTAACCTATTTCATATAGTCCTTTAACCTATTTCATATAGTCTAGTTACGCTACGCTTTTGACTTACGCTAAATGAAAATTGATGCACTTTGAGTCCGCAAAGACTTTCGCTGGTAAGGAAATAATCCGCGATCAAAAAAGGTTGGGAAACGCTGGGTTAAAGCAAACACTGTCAAGTGGCTTTACCCAAGGACACGCGACTAGCAAGTGGCTGGTATCGATATCACAACCCTTCTTTTGCACCACAACTGTGCGTTGCTTGTAGTCCTGTAGATGGAGTCTAACGACTATATTCGATTTTTTAATTATTGGGCGCGACGCACGGTATTTGACAATTGATGGACCTCCGATTGCATTTTTCCACGCACCTCCCATATCCAAATAGCTTTATACATACTTACACTTTGATTCAATTTTCAGAGCAACTGCCAAGAAAATTTGAACGGTCTGAACTTAATTATATGTATTGTCGGTCGCTATTTTTCACAATCGGACCTTCTAGATCCCGAATAATGACAAAATTACGTCTTAAATTCGTCTTTTTACTATTTCGGCGCTATTTCGATCATTAAAAATTATAACAAAAAATGATGTGCGTAATTTATGAAAAACATGAAAGTTAGCAATGCGTACTATGGCGGCAGAAGTTGAACTATGACGTAACCGTTTCATAACGTCATTCCGCTTGTGTTATCACCACAAGAGCTTTTGGGGTTTGGTAGTTCGCAGATGTAAGGGTTCATTTTGATGCAGTTTTCGTCATTCCACTTGAATTCGGGGTCTCCTTTACATTCTTCCACACAGTCCTCCGTGTGGTACTGCTTGTCTGGACGATTTTTCGGAAAGCAGTTGTAGTCTTCGCCCTGCTGGTATTTGCACACCGATCCGTCCGCCCACACCTTTCGGCGTTCCCTCACAACGTCATCTAGTCCTGAGTGAGAGTCAATATGTGACTTGGTACATCTAATATCTAACGTAATATCAGAGCCCCAAATACCGTAACAAATACGGGTTAAACAATGCCCGCGAGCGGGCTTTACGAAATCCAATGGATATCCTCGAGAGTACTACTCTCATAC
The DNA here is from genome assembly GCA_000149265.1 of Ciona savignyi. Classification (NCBI taxonomy): domain Eukaryota; kingdom Metazoa; phylum Chordata; class Ascidiacea; order Phlebobranchia; family Cionidae; genus Ciona; species Ciona savignyi. The sequence continues at coordinate 186,774 of CH002810.1, read as the reverse complement.
GGACATGATAAAAAAAAACCTGAATGAAACATGTTAAAATTTGGATCGCCAAAAACGTATATTCGACTTTAATGGTTTTGTAGTGACTCGCTGGACTGTCAACTAAAAGGTTCAGGGTCAAACGTTTTCATGGACAAGACACTCAAAGGACGTTACCTGAATAAAAATAGACTTCACAAAAAAACTTTTAAACGCCATTATATTCAACACACTGCGATAACTGTGAAACTCAACTGAGCACAAGTTAACCTGACTGTTGTAGCATAACCTCCACTGCGTTTTCAATCTGCGAAAATGATAAACAACGAGTTCCCTATATGCATTGTTATTATAAAATAAGAACATAAATTTGCTTGCCTATCCAGAAGGTAGTTAGATCCGACTGCTGCATTAGAATCTCGAGAAAGTCTTGTATTCTGACCGACTTTGGCATGGCGAGGAAACCACCTTCCTGGCGGCAAATCCTCGACGCGTCATGGTAAGTTCGTAGATCCTCGAACAACCTATAACATCGGCAATCCAACTCCTCGTAACCCCAAGGACATGGGTTGGGTCGTCTACCTGTGTATACATTGCGCATTTGTAGTGGATCTGTTTAAATAATGTACGTTGAATCAGACAGGATGTAATAGGATGTCACGTTTATCCCTGTAAATGCGAAAATCAATGGGGTTACCACATGGGTAATCGTCAGATCACCTCGCGCCTACCGTGTCGGGTTATCGGAGCTATTGCAGTGTGTTGTGTATGACTTATACGTTTCTTTAACTAAGTAGTACCCATTAATCCGCTGGGTTCAGGCCATGTCCGTTAGGTACCTTGCCCAAGGACACAACCGACTAGCTAGTAACCATATTCTTTAACATTTCGGTTGAAAGCCGTCGCACCAGACTAACCGGTCGGACAAAGACAGTCTTCCGATTCGTTTGCCATTACAGAATTGGTTGTAAGTACCATAAAATAAAAAACGGGTAAATAAAAAATTAAGGAAAAGAAACGCGAGCACAAGGTAATGCGAGATTATATTACCATAGAACACTAACTTACAGTAAGTTAGTATTCTATGATATTACTTCGGGTTAAATGTGTCGATAGACGGCGCCAAGTGATCGTAAATCGTTGTTGCAAAATCACTAACATTAACCTTGTAAGATCGTTTAACCTTAGTATAGTTAACAAGCAACATTGATCTACAACTGTCAACCATGGATCTAAATTCCAAACGGTATAAAATCGTATTTAGAGTAGTATTGTGGTAAAACGGCAGTCATTGTAATAATTTGCGCCTATCGTCGGGTTACCGGGCCAAGTTTGGAACCGTGATGGGCTTGTCACAACATAATTTTTATAAATGAAATGCTTTGTATGAATTGGTCTTGCTAACCATTCGGCCACACGACCGTTGCTGGCATTCGTCAGAATGCCGTGCACCCATATACAAGTTTATTTTCCAAACAGAGTTTACTCGGTGCAAAGGACATCGAAGTTAGATATTACACAGGTAATACTCAAAATACCTTGCGTCCACAGTAGGGTTATCGGTCGGAGCTACTGCGGTGTGTTATTTCTTTGAATAAAGGATACAATTTTATCCACTACATGTATACCACGGCCGTAAGTGCTGTTCCAAAAACGCGAAAAAAACTACCAGTTTCAAATCAATGTACGAACCTCCCTTAACCAGTAGAAAAAACGTTTCGACCGCCACTATAGGACTGTTTTACAACAACGGACCAGTATTAAAATATTGTATATAAGACTGTTCAATAATAATAAAATATTTTAAAACAGTAGGCCGTGCAGCGTCTATAGAAATTCGCCTCACACCCAAATTTTATCTTGTTTTTACTCTTTTATTTTGCAAGAGGCCTACTCACATTATATACCATAAATATTAAGTTTATTTTGTGGCAACTACTATAACTATACGCACATGTTAAACAGAACGCCCATTGCCTCCAAACAATGTTACTTGTTTATAAATAAAGGATCAATCTTGCCCATGTAGCAAAATTGTTATTGTTTCATATTTATGATTGAGTTTCGACCGCGTGACTGATGTAAGTACCGGTTCTAACTACATATAAACATTAACACGTAGGCCTATTGCAGCTTAAGTTGTAATAGCTGTGTAGTGGTAGGTGTACGTAAGGGTATTTTGTTTTTGCTTGTGTCATTTTGGTGGTTATTATAAATGACATAAAAATAATTTGTATTTATTGGTGGGCATGAAAACCACACTCGCCCCCACCTTATGGGTACTAAGGAAATATAGCGCAATTAATATATTGCAGATTGCCTTTTATGTGGCGCACATGACACCCTGTTTAGCTTAACCCGTAGATGTAAACCCGACATAGTGTTTAGCTTAACCCATGGCTTGAATAGGTCAGGTTTGATGTATACGCTAATGTTAGATATGTTTCGAACACGCAGAATCACGTTTTATCAGCTCATATAGTACAACTTGGTTAAAAATAACGGCCCCAAAAACCAACCGCAGACTAGTTACGATCAGTGATGGGATTCAAGAAGTTCGCATAGGGTTCGGTCGAACCCGTTATTGGAACGTCGGGATAATCACCGATCCGATTCTTGCTTTTTTACAAACATTATATTTTTTAGGGAACCTGTTGTTAGTAAGTACGATACAAAAGAGAACCTGTTCTTAAAATTTTGAATCCCATCAATGGTTACAATCTTTGTTCCTGGTGTTCAAAATTACCTATATCCCGGAGTAGTTGCGCAGCGTGTCTTCGCATTTGTCTTTTATCTAAAGCTTGATGCCAAACATAGATATCTTTAATGTCGCCTTGGAAATGGGGATTAAATCTCGGGTTTCCAGGTAAACGAAAATCTCGACGACCGTTACTTAGTGTACCGTTTTCATCCTGGGTGAAAAGCAAATGTCAGTTTTTTATTAAACAGAGACAATTTTTAAACCACCCAGGCAATTAAAGTATAAATAATCGTCATGAAATATTCTTAGAGCACCTTGCCCATGGATAATTATAATTATTGATCATGCCTAGCATATAAAACTGTCTGTTATCTTCGCCATGACCTGTATTTTACGCTGCTGGTTCAACAACAATGGAATGAAGAAGAAAAAAGTGTCCTTACCCTTGCGTGGCCCACTGTTAGCGGCGCATTGCTGGTCAGGTTCCCAACCACTTGCATATAGGTTCCTTTACCGTCGGGCATCCCATCAATATACGGTGTTATCACAGCGATATTGTCGCCGTACGAATGGCGATCAAATACAATGCTTACGACCGTCCACTTATGATCAGGTATCGACGACTTTCCGTAGTCTATATGACCAGGACTTTGGTTGGCGTAAAACGAAATCGTTTCTGTGTAAGTTGGAAAAAATAAATGCTTGTATTGTTGAGACTATAACATGTGTAGGCTAGTTTTCACAAGTTTAAAACCGTCCAGACTACTGGAACTATCAATTGGTCCCTTTTTTGAATTCGTTAATTTATATTTGGGCCATTACAGGTGGTGTGTTTATATACTGGTTATATTATAGACACAGTTGTTTAAATCAGCCTCAATCATGTTAAATGATGTTACAATTCATTACACTGTAATGACCTGCCTACTGGAGGCTTAACAGTTTGTTTTATTAATACTTATGCAGAGTAATTCGAATGCATTACGTGTGTATCGCTAATACACGATCGTGTGACCGAACTGATTGCGCACATAAAACAGCTATGTTTTCAGCAACCCAACTATGGGGTGGGTATTTTAACAACTGACTTAATGTCTCAGTCTGACCCGTCTGGTACATATTTATCTTATACCAAATATACTATTTATCACACATAACGTATTAAACACGTACGTCCATAATAACTCGGCACCACGAACTCCCATCCGTAATTATCGGTGTCTCTTTTCGAGACGATCCTTGCCCCCCTGTTCGCCTTGCTATCGTTGTTAGTGGGTCGGAGGCGGATCAGCGCGGTGAGAGTGAAGCTATGATGGTCCAAATCGAAATCCGAACCAAGGTCGACGAAACTGTTGTTCTCGTGGCTGAGAAAGAAGAAAATCACATAAAGTTTATCCAAGTAGATAGAACAACAAAAAGCGACGATTTTAAGATGATTTGTGAAAACTGCAATTCGCTTTACTTTATCTACGAATGCACCGAATGTGCTGGTTAAAGAATTATAATAGTTATAAACACATACAAAGGTTAAGCTTTGAATATGATTAGAAAAAATCAATTCTGGCACATTATTTTTCCATTACAATTCGCTTACCAGTAATCCACCTTCCAAACCCTTGTCGGGTTCGGAATTATGACGTCACCCATCTGTCGTCCCATCCGTTTCCGGAAATCACCTTTGAGGATTTGCCGCATGGCTCTCACAATGTAGAGATTGGGGTTCAACCCCGGAACATCCCTAGAATTTCCCGGAATTCGAGCGAGTTTCAACTTACTCACCGTACTTTCACTCACAAGTGGCAGACAAAGCTTTTGCCCTGGTAAGATCTCTATGGATAAATATGATACATATGTAAAAGCAAGTCACATATTACACAGTCTCCTAAATAACGGCTTAGGTTAAATATGGCCTTCTCATGTTTATCCACACAGCCAAGACAGTTTACGAGGGTATTTGCAAAGAAGTTCTTCAGAGTTAGGTCTATTGCAATGTATTTGTTGTTTGAAATTACTTTAATTTTTAACTGGCCATAATATTTTAGGGAATCGGCAGCGTCTTTTCTAGGGACTTAGCCTCGTATACCAGATTGGTGGTAAGGCTAGAAATCGATCTTAGCTATGGCCCCGTCTAAGCAACATTAGTTACAACCCGGCCGACGGTGGGCGCGAGGTAATCTAACGATTTTCCCGTGTGTTAACCCCCTTGGTTTTCCATTCACGGGGATAAACATGAATATCCTATTCTATCCTATTAATAACAAATAGTAATGCTCGAGTATAGATAAGTATTCCGTTATCCCATTAGACTAATACTAATGTAAGGGATTTATTGTGACAATGATTTCTTAATAGGCTTGGTATATATCGAAATTAGGCTTTGTATATATCGTCATATATTTATCAATATCATTTAAATGTTAATAAGTAAAGTCACGGTTAATAGTGTATACTGGCAGCGTTCTATGTCAGCCACCGAGTTACGATGCCTATCCGTCAGTGAATTCAGACCTCGCTACGGTTTGATAGTTGCAAGTTTATGGTAAAGTTATACAACTTAGCTTAAATTCTGAAAATTCCAAATCACTTCATCAAAATGACGTGTTACCTCCGTCATCGTTAAATGCTATTTGTTCGAGCAGCGATCGGACGAGGTCGTTTTTCAACTTTCGTTTCCGGTTCCTGGCCGTTTGTGTCATTTTGAGCCTCTGATCCCTCAAGATGGCGGGCGAGAGGATAAACGAGGATGGGATGTGAATTTCTTTATGCGGACTCACCTGCCCCTGTTTATATTGTTTTGGTGGTTTATTTGGTCAAACACGTAAAGTTTTTTTCTAATTAGTATAGCCTAAACACGAATTTTGTCGTCAAACTGCGTATGGCGATTCTTAAAATCTTGCGTAAAAACGAGTAACCACTCCAGTTAAAGAAACATCGGCAGAATTATGTGTGGTTGTGTCACTAAAGCAGAGCACTTAAATAGTGGCATTGATAAGGTGTAAATCCAGTGAATCGCACTGCTCTTTGAAATAACTTGGATCATCGGAACACGGGAAATAATGACCCAGCGATATTTGGAAGACTAAATACTTTTCTGTGGATTTAGGTTCCTTTCAAAATAATGAGACACACCCAACCAAACACACATTAATATTGATATGGAAACTGGAAAACGTATACTAAAATGCTCTAATAGTTACAAAATAGTGAATGAACAATTTAGGTTCCTTAAGATGAGCTTCGATCGGTCGCTTGGCCGAATGGTTAACGCGACCGATATACATACCAATTCTATGCAAAAAAACGGTCTTATAGGAATGGGCCCATTATGAGTTCGAAACTTCGTCTGGTTAAAAAAAATGAGGCGAAAAGCAGCTAACCGTGTGGGTACGATCTGTAAATCAGCATATTGCATCATTTACCTAGATTTAAACAGGGAAATAGATCCTATACTTTTTGCTGTTATGAATTCCGCATATTTGGTATGTTCCACACATCTTACCTCCGTTCCATTGTACACCCATGTACTGTTCACAAACGCTACTCGCGGATTGTTGGCAGTGTTTCCGACAAAATTTTGACCAGTGACGCCGAATATATTCATCAGCAGGATACAAACTGGGAAGAGTTTTATTGTCTAGTTTAGAAACGGAATTATGTGAAATATTTATAAAGGTATTTTTTATCCGCATTTTCAAACGTTCACAATCAAAATTTAGACCTTTCGCACAACTGACGAAAATCTTAGGCAAAACACGTAATGAATGTTTGGTGGAGAAGCAACACCGTATGTCGGTAGAAGCTCAAGCGATTGTTTTAAACAATGTCTAATGGTATGTATTTTTATAGTTCATTTTGTAACGTGCGTCAATTTGAGACAAATCGACTGAACAAAACATAGTGTGCGCTTTGTCGTTCAGTTTAGTTCAGTGGTTCTTAAACTATTTCAGTCGCGCCCCCCTTGAGATTTGTCATTCAAGCTCACGCCTCACCTACTCAAAAATCAAATTTACGAAAAATGGAACAATAATTTATTTGCCATTATCCTGCTTTGTGTGAAGAATGTAACTGTTTTTGGAAAACTATTCGTTTAATTCGAGGCTTTGTTAAAGTGTGTTAACGAGAAATACGAGGTTTGACTGTAATTAGGAGCTGTTTTTCATCAATATGTCACTGTCATGCTCGCGCCCCCCTTGAGAAGCTTTCACGCCCCCCAAGGGGGGCGCGCCCCCCAGATTAAGAACCCCTGGTTTAGTTGGTTGTAAAGTTTCAACTTATATCCACAACTCTAACAGCAGGAAAATGAGTTGCGAGATCAACGTTATGTGGCGATAACCGCGGACAAATAGTATGATGTTGATACCCCACTAAAATATAGACTATACATTAACTACAAATCGTAAAAAATACGGATACACCACTAAAAAGATGGAGTGCGTACATTAATTATACATCGATACATCGATTCACAATTATGAGATTAGAGTAAGTTCGAATAGTATACTTAAAAATGTTACACGCACTTATAGTAGAAATACCGGGAACAACGCATTACTTTTTAATGCGTGTTTTTTAATAGCTACTTTCGTGGCTGTGTAATTTTTGCAGTTCGTTTTAAGCTATAAACCTCAGTGTCCATTAAGCTTTTAAGTCAGGGGCATCTAAAATTTAGAAGTGAAAGCGTTTCTGTATAATTATTATTATTACATTATGACAGTATAGTGTAATTAGTTCTAAAGTACATGATACGGCCACGGGCCAAGTGTTTCATCTGTACATGGACACAAACTATTTTTCGGCATCAAAACTATTCATAAATAACAAGCAATGGCCTCAAAAGATCACACTATAAGAAATTTAAACTGCTACATTGAAATGACAACTTGCCGTATATCCTGATAAATACGTGTCTGTGATTGTGTATACCGGCACAATGGTATTGGTGACGTATTTGTGCGTCCAGTTGCACGTAAAATTGAGGTTGCACACGTTTTAGGTTGGAGAGGTTGTCATAATAATTGTAATTTAAATATTTTTTTCAAGCAAGCACAACCCTGACCCTAACTCCAACCATAGCTTTTATGACTAAGTTAAGTTGCCTTCCCAATAATCTGTCAAAGTTTTTTTCCTATTGGCAATCTACCTTAATTGTAGGTGATAAATTAGAGTCACAAAACGTCATAGTTAAAGTTTGACGAAAACAAACCATTATAGGACGCGTATTTATAAGGGAAACCTATTTTTTAGCATTTGGCAGCCATATATAGATATATTGGTCCTTTACTAGATACAGTATCCTGTGCTAATGATCTTCGCTATATGGTTTTAGAAGGTACAAGTGCATCCTGTCGTTAAACCCTTTCTTCGCAGTATATTAATAAGTTATACGAACCAAAACTAATACGCGAAAACGGAAAAAACATTCTTAGCCGTAAAATCTATCTTAAGCGGAACGAGCGATTTGCCGTAATTATCCGGGATTAAGGGTCATAAAGTCCGGCCGTGGAGCGAGACTTACACTGACCCTGCGTCACACCCTGTAATTATGCACATTTCAACGACCAGAAGACGACTTCTAGTTAAAAAGGTTGGATTCTATGAATAGTGGGTTATACTTAATTTTCAAGCCGTTACTGTGATAATTCTCGCTCTTACATCCTTAATACATGCGGCCCCAACCCATCCGTGCCAGTTACTACTATACAGATGTCTAGCCGATGCAGCAATATTTCACTTTAAACCAAACCAAATATTATGAGCTTGCCACTTGTCCGTATAGGCCACTGATCAAAATTTCATCCATGTATCAATTCTAATAAGCATACCTTTATATCATATTTCCAACCCGCAAGCATACACATTTGCTCAACACGCCACCAATGCCGATTTGCGATAGCTTCAAACATATAGTGTCTAGTATATATATAAAGGGCAAAACTAAATCAATAGGCGCATTAAACTATATACATTTACTCTAAAAGAACAAAACTTACCGTAAGTCAATACTGCAAGAAACTTCATAATTTTCAGTAATCCTTGCTTATTCTAACTTGTCTGACGGTCAGTTATATTAAAATTTGTCTTTGTTTTTGCGTATGAAATGATTCCTTATGAAGTTTGTTGCAACTTCTAAGTACAACCTGAAAAGTTTGAAACAACTTTTACATTAACTGTCATAGTGACCGCAACGATTAGATTTAACAGCTGTTTTGTATTCGTCTGACGTTCATGGAAAAAAAAACAAATTACCATTGTACCATTTTCCCCTTGAATGTTATTCGTGATAGATAATAATTTCCTGTAGAGTAGCACTAAAATCTTAATTTATGTAGTCATCTGTCATTTAAACAACACTATAATTTGCTGGGTTATAGCTAATACTCGCTTCTTCAGTTGTGATATTTTTTATAGTTACATGGCAAGATTAACACGGCTACATCTCTATTACTTCCTACGAAATTACTAAAATGTTTTGTTTTGAAAAATATATACGGGCTACTGATGGCGTTATAAAAGAGCTGGTCACCTCAAAATCCGGGATAGTTTTAATCTGACGATGCTACCTCCCTATCCGACATTCGCCAGATATTCTGAGTGCCGCTACCACCTGTTTAGATAACCGGATCGTTTTGTAACTTGCTTTTTCTGTCGACGCCTTTTTCTGCACGTTCTCTATCTTCGACTTGAAACTCATTTTTAGCATTGCGACCGCTGCACTTCAGTGTAACGAGCAATAAAAAATACCACACGTTCCACAGCACAATTAAATGACATTAACTACTATTAAATGAGATTTCTCAGGTCGCACGGTGTGATCATACCAGTGATCTTCAACCGGTGTTTCGCGAAAGGTTGTCAGATGTTCCGCATTATTAACTCATCTATAAGTCTTCCTAAATGGCCTTTCTTTAATTAAAGTAATTGTTAAACGGGACAATACTGTAATAAAATAACTTTGAGCTTCTAGTAATGAAGACGGATATAATTGGCTAAGATACTCTTTTATTGTAACACGATGTTTCTTTTTTTAACAGTGCTAAGTTTCTGGCAAATATTGGGATCGTCCGTTTTTATTTACAAATTGTTTATGTATCGGTCGCGTTAACTATTCGTCCAAACGATTGTTCAAGATACTCATTTTTACCTAGCTAAGTGTTAAGCTAAAGATCAACACATCTCTTAGACCGTTTATTTTATATAGAAATTGGTGTATGAATCGGTCGCGTTAACCATTCGCCCACACGACCGTTTAGTGCTCAATTTATGTCCTAATGAATAAGAAAACGCAGGGGACGTTAATACGCGGATCATCGACATTATTTCATGATCACCATTGTGTTTCCGGAGCGATTGAAGTGTGTCGTACATGATTGAAAGGTTCCTCTAGTTTAAAGTTGAATTCAGGTACGATATTAAGTCGCCTGCCCATTGACACAATACCGATTCGTTTAGATTCAACAAGTGGTGTTCGGGTGCCTGCAACCACTAATGTTATCAATTAAGCTTACCGATGAGAATATAATAAGTAAGACGGTAGTTATTAGTTTGTAGTCAATATTATTAATTAATAAGTACCTTATGATATACCTTGTTGGATTTGTACCATTACAAAAATTTTTATACTCCCCGAGACGTTTTAATATAAAACGTGTTCCGAGATTTAAAAAATGGGAAAGAGCGACCAATATAGCTTGGATAAACAGGCGACGGGCATAAAATAATCAGAAGATTATCCGTGTGTAAGAAATCCTATATGTTTGAATTGATGCACCGCCAACACTAATCTAGTGAATAAGCATGGAAGAAAAAAGGAACGTTATCGTTGGCCGACGAAGAGCACACCAATTAGTCGAAGGTGGTCGAAAAAATTCTCCGCAGATGAGATTTCTTAAACGCTAAAACAATTTCTTCCTTTTTTTACTGTCAGCAGAAATTTTAAGAAAGTAAAATATTGTGGCATAGGCATATGGACTACAATATGCATTTAATGCATTAAAATAGTCAAAAAGTATGACATGCACACATGAGTAGCGAATAAAGAAAGTGAATGACTCAACATACTGCACATCAAAAAATCAAAAAGGTTGAGTTCGACTTAAAAAGTAAAACATAGGATAGGATATTCATATAATTACGAATACCTAATTTATTTTGGGTTGTATTTCCCTCATATAGAGATTTAAAGTAGTTTTATAGATAGTGACTGTGACACAGGTTATTGAGCTTCCGGTAGGCCTAACAACGGTCACCGCGTCACGCCAGGCATGATTGACCACGGCACAACATGAACGTACTAACCTTACGTTTACTTTTTGTATTTTATTATGTTATTAATTTTATATTTTAATTTATTGATTATTAGGTAAAGAGAATAAAGTAAAAATTTACCAATGCCTAATGTCACGCAAATGTACACCAACTAAATATACAAATTCATATTCGATGGACCGTGAAGGCCTCACCCCGCTAATCAATCATCCGTGCATCGACATTCATAAAATATCGAGAACTTACTAGAAGCGGTTTTTGTATAACATTTTCGAGTTTTAGACCATATGTTAGCTCTAATTAGATCGGAAAGTGTAAATTTTAGGGAGCCGTATGAGAAAAGTGTAGAATGAACGTCGAAAAGGTGTTTTACATGTAAGGCGTGGCTGCAAGATCAGTAATCGACATTTTCAAATCTGGCTTGTGACCAATTGTGTCACTACACGATGGTCCCAGCTGTCGTGCACGTGTGTTATACCAATAAGTCGATCCGTTGCAAGCTTTTCTTATGGATGTATTGTACTTAATATTTCCGTTCTAGGTTTTGTGCTTAAAATGTAAATGTATTAATAAAAAATGAATGCCATGTAGAGTGTTTGGCAGTCTAAAATACAGCGAAAACAGTTGACACCCAGCTAAACAACAGTAAACATTATAGCATTAGCAAAACAGCCTAAAATACAACAACTAAATGGAAGAAAATGAAAACTGCACATGCTATGACAGTGCTGAAAAGCAGATCAGCATAAGGATCAGAGTTTAAGTCATTTAAACTCCTGTTATTAAGCAGGTTTCCTCTTTCCATTTAATCATCATTACCTTCTGTTATAGTAAAACAATTTTACTTTAAAGATAGATGTTGTCTAATGCTGTAGGTTTACATAAACTGACAATTATCTCATTATATGACTAATGTATATCAGACACAACGACAAACTTATAATTATGCTTTCTATGTGATTATTATTTTTCAATTTGGCTTTTACTAGCCTACCGAATTAATCATTTAAAGTTTGATTATTTAATGCTTTGAAGTTGCAATAGAATAGGATTGTGGTGTTAATGCACTGTTTTTTTCTTTTGACTGTACCAAACGAAAAAGAAAGTGTATTACTTATTTACTTTATATGTAATTTGGTAAGGTAAAGATATTTTTCTGATCAGTTTGTTTTTAAAAATTGCTTTTTTGCATTTGGTACTTGTGACATATGATAGGATATTCATGTTTAGTGCCTTGCCCAAGGACACATCTGACTAGCTAGCAACCAGTTTCGTACCTGCAACACTTCAGCTAAAGGTTATCACACTTAAACACCAGACTAATCTGTCGGACTGTTAACATTTGGTTACCGGAAGATTTGCCCTTATTTTTTACACTATCTTATTCATAAATTATTGCTCCAGGGCTTTATGTTTACCATAATTTACTCTACAAGTACTAGTCCAGTGTGGAATATTTATATTAGGAGGTGTTATCTTTATTCTGGAGTCTAAAATAACACAAATATTTTACTACCATGGTCTTTTCTAATCTTTACAGTGCGATTAAGGCAGTATTATTTTTTGAAATAAAAGTAGGAATTTACTCCCACAAAAGTTAAGTAATTAAAAAATCGCATTTCAACAACAATGTTATTGTAATTAGCAAGATCACTATTTTAAGGTCAACTAAATTATTGGTAACTGTTATGTCCATCTTGCAGTTTGCTCACTTGCTGTCTTGTTATTCTCAAGGTTTGCAAATTATCACAGAGTTAGTGTGTGTATTTTATTGTTGGCCCTGTTGTATTACATGTTGCATGTTTAAAAACTATAATTAGAAGAAAAGGTTGAAATTAAGGTAAGCAGCTGTACTGTTTAATTTTTGTAATTTGTCAGTATAGATATTTTGCCAATGGTGCAAATGGCATAATCTTAGTAAAAACACAAACCATTGATAGTATTCGATTTTGAGCTAAATAATTATGGTAAAGTAAAATTAAGCATCACTTTTATACACATTGGAACAAGAGTGTAGTTTTCGGTCTGAAATCATGGTATTTCCTAATGAGATATGATGTATATTCAAAAACTGGAACATTCTCTGCTGAACAGGTGGCACTAAACACACAGTACACCAATAAGGCTCTGAATGTTTAAAGCGACTGCTGTGTAACCACATGCTGTTGTTTTCAGTCATCCATGAGAATTTCTATTAACCAAACAGAATGTTGTTTGTCCTTTATGACAACCTAATAAGATGAGGCTTTTGCTTTTTAAGGACCAAAAACGAGTATTTCGGTGTCATGATCTAACTAAATTTCACATTAGATTTTCAAAGGTTTGATTTTGTTATTTTCAGGCTTAAAGTTGGAGATATGAGGGAATACAAGCTTGTGGTGCTTGGATCTGGTGGTGTGGGGAAAAGTGCTTTGGTAAATTTTGATTAACTATTGTATATCTAGTGACACCAATTTTTGATTTAATTTTAATTCTGGTTTGCTAACTTATAATTACTGATTGTCTATCTAGTGACAATTTTGTTTGATTTTCTATTTAAGGTGACTAGTTTATATTCCATAGTGAAACCAAAGTAATGGAAATATCGGTTAGATAAGGCTGCATGTATCCAACCTTGTATTTTAAGAATCTTATTTTATAAGACTTCCTAATAACGTAGACACAGTTGCCTTTTTTTTTCCATATTTGTCTGGTTTTGTTGCCGCTTTGCATAATTCAATGGCTACTGCTCCTCATTACTAGTGTTTTAAAACACAGTTAGCCTTCTACACAAGTATTGGCCACAGACTAGCAAGCATTGCAGTTTCATAGTTCTTTGCCGGTGTTATGTGCAATGTTATTTTAATGGTAGTAACATGTAGTTTAATAAGATATTTGCCTAAACACTGGAAAGTAAAGTTCCTTTGCTTATTGTTTTGTTGTTGGTCCAGTCGCGTTTTATGTATCATACCACTCGTCACCGCTGTTGAATTGGTGAAACTGTATCAAGATGCCATGAGTGGCTTTTTAGCTACTGAATTGCACTTACTTTTCTAACTATATATAAGAAGTCTAAATATACTAAAAATAATATTTCTGTAAATATCTAAAATCCATGGCATTCCGGCGGTATCATTGGTTAAATGTGGACGGAAATTGTGTACAAGCATGATCTTTTAAACTTCATAGCCTTCAAAAGATAATTTTGTTTACACTTTTAATTGGATTAAAAGGTATATTTTACATGCTTTTGATTTGTTTGTTTACACTTCACAGACAGTTCAATTCGTGCAAGGCATATTTGTGGAAAAATACGACCCAACGATTGAAGACAGCTATCGGAAGGTAAATGTTATGTTTTTTAGTTTTATCTTTGTAACATTGTATTTACATAGCATTTAACTCGATATTTACTTGGTATAAATAGTAAAGTAGGTCTGACATCATGACCATGAATGTCTCAATTAAATAATATTTACTTACCTTACTGCAAACTATTAGTAATGCTGTTATTCAAATTCAACCATATATATCATCGATACAGAACAACACATTTATTATATTTTTATCTATATGTAAATAATTTATAAAATACACAATTTAAAATATTTTGATTTGTGTCGCAAGTAACAAATGACACATAAATTTAATGACAATGATTTAAAATTTACAAAATTATATTTTTAGCAAGTTGAAGCAGAGAATCAACAATGTATGCTTGAAATATTGGACACTGCTGGCACGGTGAGAACCATTTTGTAGTTTGTTTTTTATTTTACCTTAGACTCTGACTGGGCTGCTCTCATTAAAACTGCACCAATCTTTTTTTAACTTAAACTTGCGCTTTAAATTACAATTTTCTAAATGATGTCACTTGTCAGTAAAAACTTTTTTTTAGCAAAAAAACTTTATTTACAAGTTGATATTTAGGAGCAATTTACTGCAATGCGGGATCTGTACATGAAAAATGGACAAGGTTTTGTTCTTGTATATAGCATCACCTCCCAGGCTTCTTTCAATGATCTAACTGATCTAAGGGAGCAAATTTTACGAGTAAAGGACACTGACGATGTAAGTGTGGGATTTGAATTCCTGTAATTTAAAGTTTTCTACCATATTTTTATCCAATATAGAGGTAAATAGTTGTTTTTTGTTAATACAGCATGTTAAATGTATCTTTTTACCATAACTGATTTAGTATAAGTTGTAACAGTATCAGCCACTGGTGCAAAGGATGAACAGCCCCATCAAAATTGACTTAACCCTGAACAATTTTCATGCATTTATTGTAATGTATAATTTAAACATACTTAATGCTGTCACACTTACATTTTACCCACCCTGGGATTTTAAACTGGTGCCGCATATGGTGGAAGCAGTTCTATAGCTAATATGAAATGAAATTTAATATTCCCATAGGGTACTGTAGTTACTCGTCATAATAAAATTATTTAACCAAATTACCCAATAAACTATATTGTATGTACTATTTTTAAAAGTGATATTGAAAGCAGAAAGGGGATCGATCGATCAATATATTTACATACATTTTTTTGAATAATCAGAAAGTGTCTAATATTCTTTTCTTAGTTACAAAACAATAGTCATGGTAACTTAAGTTTATTGTGTCATTACAAAGATACAAGAGTAATTACAGAGTCCTAATTGTTCTTTGTTATGTGACAAGGCCAGTTCTTTTCTACCTTTAAACTTATAAACGAAAGGTTTGTGTAGGTACAAACTGCATTCCTGCAACTCCAAATTGTATTGAATTTTCACAGCAGAACTACAATTCTGTTGAACTACCATTATACTATACATAGGCGGCGACTTTAGTAAAATGTTACCGTTGCGCGAACTTTTATGACGTCACAATCGGCCGTATGCCTTGAACTAACTTCTGCTAGGAACTATCAATTTACAATCGTAAAAGATTAAGCCAGGAGTTTAAGCGTTTAATGTAACTACTTCCACCGCTGGAATATTGCATGGTCGTTAGCTAATACGCAGCGGAGCGTCAACAAAACGGACAGAATCTACCAAATATTCATATGTCTGCTGGTCTTCCCTGTACTGTCAGTTGTTTTAAGTTTATTGCGAAACAGTTAAGACGCACGGTAGCAAAGTTTCATCATAATGACAATGGCATTTGTTTCGCATTTGCGACCATATATGGTCATGTAGTTGTTTCTCTTTTCCTCACTACAAGCCTACGCTGATTCCGAATCCGATCAAAGGTTAGTAAATGTTCGTCTGTCTGTATCATTTTCCAGGCGGAAGTTTTGGAACATGGTCAAACGTTTTGACGACGACTTAATGAAGTTCACGTTGGAACAAAGATATTAATGGCATTCATGCTATCGTCGCTTCCGTTAAAAACGTCGTGTAACACAAGGTTAACTCGGTGGCCGATACATATTATATCCAGCCCGTAAGATTGAATGCGCGATTTAATCACGCCGAACACTGTAGACGCATTCGTTGATTGGACCGCATACAATCCAAGGGAAATCTTATTTGTACAAGAAGTTCTCATCGACGTATCTAACACAGATGGAAAACTGCTCGACCGTCCAACTATCGGTCGTCTCATCTGCTATAAAGCTGTAATATTTTGCGTTGTTCACCTTTTTTTAATATTTTGGACAAAAAATGACTTGCGCTTAGTTGTGGCTTAGTCACTTATATTCTCATGATTAATCCAAGCGGAGATATCTGGGTTTACTTGCCGATCAAATTAACAATGCGCAGCAAGTTTAAATTTTCCTCCGTGTTTCCTCAAAAAGCCAAACCATGACGACCGAGTAAAGAATTCTATCTAAAATTTCATAAAGGGCCTTTTTTTATTTTACATTCGTTGTGTCAGTGCCATAAAACAAATACAACATCTTCGCCACCCCCGCTTTGGAGTTTAATCTTGCGACATTTTACATGATGTTTGGAGGCGAATGTTGAAAGCAAACACACACAATACAAATTACAGCGACGATTTAATGCGAGTATTATTTAAACGTGCAAGGAATTTTTGCGTGAAATTATAAAACAGACATTGCATCAAATTTGCAACGTTGCGGCGGAAGTCGGCGCCTATGATACTATATAAATTGGTTTAAACTGGAACTTAGGCATATTTAAAAAATGCTGAACTATTGCAGGTATGTTAAAACACACTTAACGACTATGTCCGTCTTTCCCGAATATACAACAAGGAGTTCATTTTACAGTCATTTTAACTGTATAAAACCTCTCCGACTCCTAATAAATGAAAGTTTACACCCGTCCTAATTTATATGTTGCAATAGGTGCCCATGATATTGGTGGGAAACAAGTGTGATTTAGAAGATGAAAGAATTGTCACGAGGGAACAAGGTGAACAGCTATCAAGGCAATGGCACTGGTGAGTTAAAGATACCAATGGGTTTGTGTGCATGGAGTTGTTATATCAAGCTAAAATTCACACTTTTTGTGTGGGCAAAGGTTTCGGTCCGGCTTTCAGTTTCATTATTTACATGTCAGTATATTGTTTTTGCATTAAGAAAATAAATGATAATGTATGCAGAAGGTGTTATTCATGGTTAATTACTATTAACTCGCTTGTTTAACTAATTAAACAAACTTTAATGTTAAACACCACTCTCCTTATTAACCATATACATTTTAAATACCTATCATAAGGTCCACAAAATAACTTGTTGCTCAAGTCAAACACAATTCATGAATGTTATAATTAATTTCCATGTCACACTATAATGTTGAGGTTATTAAAATCATCAAGTTCAGACTTGCACGAAAACAAACCGCTTTTTCTCTTTCCATTTTCCTGCCCTTCTCCCTGACTTTCTCATTTGGGTTGGTCTAGTTTTACAGCAAGATAAGAATGTGATTCTGTAAAATGTGGTTGTTTTAATTATATCTGCAATTTTAATTAAAAAACTAGTTTGCATACTGTTACAAATTCCGGGTTCATGCCACTGAAAATAATGCCTTGCCCCGTGTTAAGGCACATAATCTATCATTACCCTTACCAGTGTGAAAGTAACTAGGTCAGCAAAACTATTTGTAGTTTCCTCTTTGTAAATTAAAAAACAGGGTGGCTGCATGACTACACAATTAATTCCAACCAGTTTGGAAATTGGCCTGATCAGCAAATTTTAACATAACCTATGATTTTGAATTAATGAATACAAAATGTGAAGTACTGCTATTTATATCTTCAAAAGAGTGCATAATGGGTAAAAGAGTGGACTGAAAAGCATAGTATATTTTAGTGATGCCAATCCAGTTTTTATGTATATGTGATATGTAACCCTCTCAACACTGCAGATCAACACTTATGACTGTCATCATACCACCACATAATAGTGTACATGTTAGCATAACGTTATATTAAAAATAAAAAGTATCTTTATTTATTATTTGCACTTTAATATGTCCCATGAGTGCAATTTGTCATGTCAGGGTTTAAGTTGGTTTACTGTAACCATAATTGTTTATCCATGCCCAGTGATATTGTTGAAGCTTACTTAAAGAACATGGTTTTAAGCCAGTATGTATCTGTAATATTCAAATCAAATATTTTGTTTTTCATTTTGAATACAATTATGCGCTCAATGAAAATATCTTCCAAATTTACTTCGAAATTTGCAGTAGTTTGTGATTACATTGTTCTGGTAGAATAAAGCTTATAAACATGAATATTTACAGAATTTCTATTTTAAAAAAGATTTGTTTCTGTGATCAAATTTCAATATGCTGTTTAGTGTTTACTGCTGTTTTAATATAAATTGTTACCCCCAATTTCATAAAAGAATAATAACTTACTGTTACTGCAATTTATTAAATATTAACATTTTAAAAGAAAATGTTACGATTGTCGGAAAAAGGGTACCACCTATAATATCGTATTCCATTTTTTAGAAATGACATGATTATTTTGGTAACTAAGCTAAGCTTATAAATATGAACGTATTGTGTGCTCCGGTCTCTATTGACTTTGTGCTCTTGTGTTAGTTTAAGGACATTTAATTCCAATAGGAAAAGGGTGTATCTCGATTCTCAAGTGCCTTCTTTTCTTTCTATTACCATAAGATCCTTATCACAGTATTATAAATATATTTCTATAACCCTTGCTTTTGATACAATAACGGTAAATATGACAGTTAACAGGTCACGATGTAGGATAATTAGGTATTCATACAATATTCTGGAATAATCTATATTTAAATACTTTCTAATTTACCTAGATGGTTTCACTAGAAAATATGTACAAACTTTTAAATATAAGGAGTTTTGTAAAGCTTTAATTCCCAATACAGCTAGGAGCTAATACCAACCAACTTAAATGCATCCGATTGACTTATCAAAACAACTTAATATTATGCACTAGACTAGCTCTTAAAAACTACTGCAATGACACAGCACTGCTTTTCCATACTGTGTCTTTTTAACTATTCAAGCAAAATTTAACTATTCATTTTAAATTCCCAACATTTGCATAACTTTTTTTTTATTAAAACCCAAAATTTGGTATTGTTTTTTCCAAACCAAAATGAATACATAGCTACTAATTACACTCTCCAGAACTGTTAATTTTTATGCTTGTTACCAAGAATAATGACTCTCTGTCAGATTAGACAAACATGTTTTATAAATTTTAGAGGTTCTATTGACTGGTCATAAATTTTATATATTTAATATTACACAATTTTCTATGATTATTGAATCGAACACAAGTATATAAATAAGTTACTGCATAGGCTTTAAAGGAACACGTGGCATTTAAATAGCTCTTGAACATAGCCATTTGAATAAACTTTTATGTTAAAAAATACAAGCCTTTGCAGAGAATCAGCTGGTGAATTATTATATTTTCAACTGGGTCCTGATTGTAAGGATAACTTCCAATTTAAATAACAATCTGCACAACTGCCTGATTAAGTTGGCTTAGTGTTACTGAATCACAATATGGTTTGTACAATATAAATTTGTTATTTTCCTCCATAGTTCCTTCATGGAGACATCCGCAAGGACCAAAATCAATGTTGAGAATGTGAGTTTTTGTGTTATTTTCCCTTTCATGCTTTATCTTTGTTTCCATAATTTTTTTGCAGAAATTTTTAAACAATAAAATCTGTTGTTCCAGAGGAAATTAATTTTTTAAGCTAGCAAATTTATTTAATTAACAATTTTTCATATCATTTAATGGAGCGTTTAAAAGGCTGGATATTTCATTAAATTTTATTATAAAAAACAATTCATTTTTAGTGGCATTCAAATACACAATTTTCCAATCTCTTTGCATAGTTAGATAAACACAGAATATAAATCCAAATAATTGTCTGGCCCATTTTTTTTTGTCAAAATGTTCACAATATTGTTTCATTAAAAATTTCAAAACAAAACTTTCTCTTCTGAACGGACGTAGATATTTTTCGACCTTGTCAAACAAATCAACCGGAAAACCCCGGAACCAAAGAAGAAAAAGAAGAAGAACTCCGGGTGTAATCTTTTGTAACCCCCCCTCCCCCATTACATTTACCCCAGCCCGGTAAGTGCTGGTCACCAAGCCACCACATCTTGCAGATTCAGGGCAAAATCGATATTTTCAACCAAAGTTTTGCCATTTGCAAACATACATTTTTCACAACCTCCTTTTTGAGGCACAGACTTCAAAACCATCTAGGGACCACCAAACACAGTAAAATTCTCACCAAAACCACCCAGCTTCGTGACTCTAGTGGAGATAATTCATTTGTTTTTACACTGCTGCACCTATTGTAGGCGTTCTTCGAGCTAGTGAAACAAATCAATTCGAATGATCCTCTGCCTGTCAGCAAAGATGATTGTTGTTGCGCTATTCTGTAGATCGTGTGGTAAGTGACGCATCCCAAACGCTGCAGTTGCCTTGCCTGATAGTAAAGCAAGTAACCGATTTCCTCCTTTATACTTCATATTTAATATGTAATAAAAGACCTTAATGAAACTGGAAGTAATGACAATCATTGCAGTAGTTCATAAGATAATTAAAATTTGGGCTAAAACTAACCAGTTTGCTAAGAATATTTTGTGATAACAAAAGAAGAAATATCGTGTCAGCTAGCTGAAGATATTTCTTTTTTTTTAAAGTTGATTTCATTGAGATGGAAAACTTTTGCTATATTTTACAATTGATTTTTAAGACAAATTAAATGTTTACCAAATTTTTTAATATTGATTTTCTTTAGAACTTAGTTTTTTTTAATGTACAGTAAAAATATATTTTTTTACGAAAACTTTAAAAAAAATGTAATGACGATACTTGCTTTACTAATACAGCAGCAGCTGCAGCAAAATATCATGGGTGCATGGGGCTTTAACTTTTTTGGGGCGTTTTACAGTTTCCGCCCCACATAATCAGAGTCAAATTCCGTTCTTTTTCTGTTCTACCACTCTTATGATTTGCATGGTGGCCTCATTTTTGTTTTTGGGTGAAATCATAAACAATTTTTGATGAAGAATTTGATTCTAGATTTTTAGTTGATTAGATTTGAGTTTTAACAAAGCTAAATGATTAAGTTGAGAGATATTGTGCAGTAGCCTTTCCTGATTATCACAACTAAACCTACAGTGAGCTCAAGGAATTGTTTTCTTTTATTCATGATTAGAAGTTGGTCAAATTACCATAAATCATTTATTCAAAATATGTCTTAAAAGCTCTTTTGTTGTGTAGATAAGGTGGCAGTGGGAGTTTTTATGTTTAAAAGGTTAATATAACAATCAGTTACTGTTGTTATCCAAAAAAAATCAGTGATCCTACCGAAATACAAATTAATACACCATCCAATACATAGTTTTATCAGTTTTATATCATTGTTTTATCACAGCTGACATTGTTGGATAATTCAAACCGTTTGTGTTGTTAAAGCTTATATATCGGATGTGAGTAAAATCCACCTAACAAGTTAATCACGTTGTAAGGGACTTAAATTTAAATACATGATGAAAAAGAATTACCCACTCTTTGAGTATTTATATTTAATAACCAAAAAGAATTTAATAACAAAAATCTTTCAATAGTAAGTTATAGCCTGAAATTCTAGCATTTCTTTCAATTCTCTTAACATCTTTATATTGAAACTTCAATTATGGTAAAACTTAAGCTTAGCATTTTATCTTCCCAAATTACTTACTGCTGTATGTTATTGCAGTTGGTTTTTATTAGTTAAATAATTATTGTATAATTTGGTAAATCTTCAGAAGGAAATTTTCATTTTGATTGTTCTTTAGTGTATTATGGATAAGCTTTTATTACTGTCTATCTTTTAGCTACTTCCAGTAGTGTAACAGCATTGTGCGGAGACCTTAGGAGAAATATCTGGATTATTTTGCCATGGTTGATAAGATTTTCCGATACATGCTATCTTTATGTTAATAACAGGAATGTGATGCTAATGGGTTTAATGTAGATCAATACTTGAATAACCGGTGTGGACCACACCACACTGACGGGTAAAGTAAAATTTAAAAAATACTGTATTATAGAATGAGTGTCGAAATTTCAGATTCGAATCAGCTGTTCCATGATTATCCAACTGTTCTGTTTTGTTCATGTTTACTTGGTGGTTTGCTTTTTTGTATATAGATTTAAATACTTTACCATCCCTTAAGTATTCAAAGGCATTCATTTGACATTAAGATAGTTATAAATTCAATCCCAACAATTCCCAGTAACAGAAATAAGGATTTATGGCCTTGAACAATTAGTTGCTGTTTATGATGTTTACGTTGTGCTGTAATCAGTGTGATTAATGCATTTATATTGTGATGGATGTGTAACCAACACAACCAACTTTGTAATCAAAATTTTAGAATATTTTAATAATATGGCTGACTAAAAAGGTTACTTTCTGGCTTAAAATCAAATCCATTTTAAAAAGACCTATTTTTTTATAGTTTTAAAACTGTTTAAAAAAATTAAAAACACACCATTTAATTTAAATACAATTGAAACTGTTGTAAAAAAATTAAACAGGGTTTAAATTCAGCATGGCAACATCCTTAATCGTGTTGGGCGTAGTGGCTTAAACCCTTCCTGTTGTAGAGCCACACTTCCTTCTATGACATCATAGTGGGTCATTGTTATAATTCTATATAGTTGAGTTAAAGGAAGTGATAACTAAACCAGTCAGTATACGTACAGTGATACAGAAGCCTACGCTATTCTACAGTTTATTAATAAAGTGTTATTACTCAATGCTATTTTTGTTTCTTTTACAACCCCCACAATAAGTTGCCACTTGTATGCAAATACAACTACGTTGTACTGCTTTCTTATTTATTATTTCCAAATCATAAGCATCTTTATCTAAAAATGTTAAATTTTACTTTAAAAGGTAGGATTAAGCTGTTTTTATTTTGATGTTCTGTGTACATTCACACTATATGCAAA
>CH002810.1:130349-158107 GCA_000149265.1 Ciona savignyi | reverse complement strand
CAATGACATGACATCCTTACTGTTGTATAGATCTTAAAACTATGATTCAAATAAGAAAAAAACAGTATTATGATTAAATATATGTGATATGTGTTAATAGACACCAGCTATTTTTCAGTTGAGAATACAACTATTTTCAGTGTGAACCGAATATAAAACTTCAAATGTAATGTTAAAGTGAACCAAAGATCTTGATTTTAAGAGGACAAAAACAAATCACCTCTCTCCATGTGTCACCCTCTGCTTTGCAAAGAATGTAGATGGCCCTCAGTGGGATCATAATGATGGAAGACAGAGCGAGCCCCCACCCTATTGCATGACCCCACGCTGGGTAATTATACGTCTTGTTGTACGTGAGTGGGTCGTACTTTATTATGTTGAATATGATGATCGCCTGAAATGGAAGTTGAGGTTATGGGTGTGTGGTCTATATTTTAAAATTGTGGACATAAAGTTGTTAATATCAGGGATGCTTATAGTACTTGTTGTGTGCCTTATTAATCGTTTCACGCTCAAAATATTTAGAACTCTTAGTTAATTTATTAGGTACCGTACGCTAGCTATGGTAAGTAATGGAATATTAAAGACCACATTTGATAAGCTAACATCCGGGATATTACATAGACATCGTAAAATAAGTAATCAGAATAGGGGCTTTTACAGTCACAACACTACAATACTAGCAAACCATCACTTACTACACCAAAAACCCACTTTTCTCAGACTTTCTAAAAAATATCAATAGCTAAACTGTTTGATCCACCTATGCAGTCTGCCAATATAACATATCTAAAATCAAGTTTAACAACCGACTAGATTTATCCCTTTACATTACAGCTATGTTTATGTTTACCGTGTTTAAAATTGGAGCCAAATATTTCCAACATATCCGGAAATACGGTCCGGGTCGGTAGCCGATCATATCCTCTATGACATCATAAAACTTCTGGTCGCCATAGAACCACCCGATAGCAACACACTGCCACGACGCCGTCCATAGTAGCGTGAAGCCGCTCGCTCCATAGAAATCAAATAATTGCAGGATGTACATTCCACCCTGTTAGGTGAAAATGTTGAATAATTTAAAAAATTCTAAAATTACACACTCCCTTCCAATTACCATGTAAATAATCATGAATTCTTTCTACATACCCGGGTGACCATGGTCAGGCCGACAAGATAGCACGCGAAGCATCCCGCTGCCATGGCGATCAACTTCCGATACTTCCCACCTCGGAATAATTGTGGGTACAAATCACCCAGTGATGTCACAAGTGCAAGTGTGTCTGTCAACTGTGATAACAATGGGGTTGAATAACTTTCGTTTTAGCGGGGTTGAGGTTACTAGGACAATATAAGATGGTATGCGACAGTTTTACCCCAGGAATGGGAAAACGCAAGGGTAAGTGTAACACGGGCAGAATTATTCTTAGTCCACCATTGGGCATATGTGTTTAAGGCAATTTTTTGTGTGTCTGGAGCTTTTATGTACCTTCCTAGGGGTACTGAAACCAATAACCTCCTACGCAAGCCCAACCATCCCACCCTGTAATTTTATCCACTTAACTGGAGGAAATGGATATGTGGTTTATTTGAACGGATAGGAGTATTGATGAGTCATCCAGCCATGGACATGAGCCATACAAATCAAAAGTTCTATGTTAACCACCATGGCCATCAACCACGGCTGTGCACTTGATGAAAAGTCTTTTTACACATACTTTGCCTCGATTCAGTAAATTCAAATAGCTCAAAAATGTAATAGCAAAAACTATAGGACACAACCTACAATCTAAAGACCAGTTTCGAATCTTCAACCCTTCGGCTGAAAAGCGACGCGATTACCCACCAAGCTTATCAGTTGTAATAGACACTACACCAGTGGTTCTTAAACTATTTCAGTCGCGCCCCCCTTGAGATTTGTCATTCAAGCTCACGCCTCACCTACTCAAAAATCAAATTTACGAAAAATGGAACAATAATTTATTTGCCATTATCCTGCTTTGTGTGAAGAATGTAACTGTTTTTGGAAAACTATTCGTTTCATTCGAGGCTTTGTTAAAGTGTGTTAACGAGAAATACGAGGTTTGACTGTAATTGGAAGCTGTTTTTCATCAATATGTCACTGTCATGCTCGCGCCCCCCTTGAGAAGCTTTCACGCCCCCCACAGGGGGGCGCCCCCCCCAGTTTAAGAACCCCTGCTACTACCTTCACAAACATAGTAAAATGACAATTGCTGTCAGTGCTATGACTTTTTTCTCCACCCCAGTATAAAGATAAACAACGTAACTTTACCAAGGTGCTGATGCCAAGTAGAAAGATCATAACGAAGAAGAGACATGACCACAGTTGGGAAACAGGAAGCAATAAAACCTCTTTCGGATACGCTATGAACGCTAGACCAGGGCCTGTCAAATAATTCATGTAATTATTGGTGCTTGTTTAATTTGTTACAACTTCTTTCCACTAAATATGGTTGTGGGTACTCGTTATTAACACTTTTACCACTAGGGGTATCGAAAGCATCAACTTATATAGTTACAAGTTTTAACAAGTAAAGGCCATTGTTGCAGTTTTATTCTTTTTATTAAATATTACTGTAATTTAAAATCAGATTAAGCTTAGCTTTATTTTCGTTTTTTTGCTTAGAACGATTTATATTCGGCCGGTAGATGGCGCCGGTAAGCGAACCAAGCGTGGCTATCTTTTAGCACACTACAACCGGGTATGCTTTGCATGATGTAATATTACATCATGATCCGACCGTCCTTGGAATTTCGATTATAATAAGAATCGTGCGACTGGTTTTACGCGCGGCGTCGCCTTTTATGTCAGACATTTAAGAATTTTATTTTGCATACAGCAACCAACTGTAGATTGGACGTTTTATTCGGTAGCAGCTAATACGCAATGGTTGGGTAGTCACTGGGTAGGCGATTTGTTCAGTTATCAGTTAAATTCGTGTTTTAAATGTTTTAGTAATTGTTAGTCACCCAAATCATTATACGGCACTCCAAACTTGGTCCTCGCATGCCAGCGCTTCAAACGATGCACACTTTAATTTAAATTCCTTAATTTCTCGCTTTTCCGTTTTATTAGTTCGTCCTTTTATCCGTAACAGTTTTAACTTCGTTCAGTTGACAGTATTAGTTGGTTTCGGTGCAGTAGTTTGTTTCCCTATTTTTTATTGCAATTTTATTTGTAGAAATGGTGGCTTACTAACTTATATTTATTTTACAGCTGCATACCTAAGTACTTCAATATTAGAAAACCTATCCCCTTCCCCTTTACATTTTCCCCATTTTAAAGCCAAATTTTGTTGCCAAATTTTCATTTTTACCAGTTCGCCTTGCCGCCCTCGTTTTGTTATTAAATTGTTTTAAGTTGCTAGTTGGTTGTTCTAATTAGGAGTTATATTTAGTTATGAATGTGACCGTTTGTCGGTTACAGTAATCATGACCCTAACTGTAACGACCGAAGCTTTAACTATGAACATAGCCTCCCGAGTAATCTGCCAATAATTGTCCATTTTATTCTCGAATAGTTTGTTGTTATGACAGTAAGCTTCTGTATTTAAAGGAGGGCGAGATAGCGGACCAATCACGTCAGGCATAACAAACACATTCCGTTCAATACAGTCATTACACAGCTATATGCGGCCGCGTGGGCGAACCTATGGGCGTGTCGTTTTGAATCCTTAATCGGGTATTTGTATTGAAGGATTTTTCCATGGTCAGTTTAGTTTGAATTTCCCCACAATTGAAGTGTTCACTTGTTTAGCCATTACTATACAATCCATGCTATTACGATTACGACAACACTAAAGAGTTAACTTTGGCACGTACTATTTAAGCTAAATAGAGGTAAGGAAGAAAAGTGCACTCTAAAATAAAGTATGGGGGTATTAATAGGGTAAATGTAGGGAGTTCCTACATCAGTTTACCTACTTTCATACATTTACCGTAGCAAACAATTTTCGAGTAAAAAAACAGTTTTAGGTATTTTTACCTTTTGCAGCTACATCTTCCATAGATACCCCCTGCTCAGTTGCCATGAAACCCAATGCAGCGAAAATAGCGAAGCCTGCCAATATGCTTGTTCCGCTATTCACACCAGCGATTATCACCGTGTCTCTGGAATTATATTACATTAATATGGGCGGGTCCACAGTAGCTACCGGGGCCAGGAATTTAGGCCATAGAAGGCCCAGTGTCCCTGGAATGGGTTGTTTTCAAAATTAGATCACAGCCGATTCAATCAATTTGATAAAAGAGTTTAACCAAGCGTTTAACGGCAAGTTTGGTTATAAACCGATTCAATATGGTGATTTAGGTTTTTACGACGCTGTAAAGCCGTTTCCCGCAGCGATTAAACAAAGTTGAATTTCAGAACACCAATGAAAAATCGGTTTACAACAGGAAAAAAACTGTAAATACAAAGAAACACTAAAGGGTTTAATGCACTAAAACAGCGGGGTCCTTACCTTAAACAGTTGTTGTTGTAAGCATTAAAACTTCCAAGGGACACAAGGACTCCTATACATAACGAGTATGAAAAGAACACTTGAGTACCAGCGTCAATCCAAACCTAAAAGGTTAACTTTTTAGTATCATTGTGTTTATTCTTGATAAATTTATGTCGTGAAAAACAGAGGTGCGCTTAAAGTCGCGATTACAAACATTTGTTATACAGTGATCCGAGGTAATAATGTGGCGGAGTGTTTAAAATACGTCGTAGATAACATGCGCCGTGCGAGTAAGCATTCAGTAGATTTTCGACCAGCATTTCGGTAATGCGGCGGTGCAGATAGGCGTAATGAAATTCAAAATACGCAGCTGAAAAATATGTCCGTTTGGAAAAGATATATGGGCGTCGTCGCGGGTCATTGCAAGTGCATTACGCGAGACCGGAGCTGTGTTTTGCTCTGTTCTACAACGCTGGTGTTGCGCTTAAACCATCTTAGAACACCTAGTTTTGCGTCTAGTCATCTGGCACGCAAAACTGATGACTTTGTTTTGAACATTGTACCCAGTGTAAAGTACATGGGTTGTCGGGGGCGGATTGAAATGTGTATTTTACTAAAAGTGCACATTGTGCTTGAAAATCAAACTTGACAATAGGGGCCGCCATTGTCTATTTAACCAAAACCGCTAACACTTGTGCTGGGTCGTTTAAGGGCACGCTATGCAAACATTTTAGTCGAAATTTCAACTAATTTTATTTAAATAAGCGCATAGCCGTGTATAATATTGTGAGCTATTCGAAAAACGAATTAAACTGGAGAAATTGTGGTTGATAAAGAGAAACAGTGTCGTCTGTTAGTGAAATGCCACGTTTTAAAATCGCATTTATTCTACACTATTCACTTCAGTACATGATACTTCATTTACACTTTGATCAAGGGGCTTGGCGACTCTATATAAAACGCCATGACGATGAAAAATCACTTCCCGTTTTTTCCCTTATGACTCGACAGATTTGTGGAATTTTTTAAGTGAAAACCGGGCTACTGTGTCCGCCCTAAGTAAACTAACCTATAAATTTATATGCTGACACACAAAACAACCATTTTATTATTCTCTTACCTCCGGTTCTCCTAGTTTTGTTATGTTAGGTGTGATGTAGTACTTGATACCCTTCCATGCTCCTGGCAACGTGACCCCGCGCACAAGCAGAATGAGCAACATCACGTACGGGAAAGTCGCCGTAAAATACATCGCCTGTGGAAAAGGGATTCTTTAAACCGACGCAAATGGAAACAAGATTAATAAAAATATAACGCCGCAATGGCGTTCTCTTATACAGTGGATGCGAGAACGAGTAGAATATAATCTGCTTATTTAGCCGGTAAAATAGGACACGGGGCGTTATAACCAGGTAATTAGATGACTTTCCCCATAATTCTATACCTACAACTATTGCAATGTGTTGTAGTTGATTACGATTTTTCAACCTTTTTTAGTTCAGCCGTTTAATTAATTGGGTTTAAGTAACGAAGAATGTAACTGACTGGCAAGGGTTTCGATTTCGCAACATTTTCGTTGACGGTCAAACGAGTTAACTGGCCGGACTACATCCTTTACCCATAGCTAACAGCTATCGCGTGCCAACAATCGGGCAGTTGAAGAAATTGCACTTTCTGTGTTTTATCCATGTACCTTTGAAGTTCGAACTCAATATTTTTTAAAGCCTCTATTATATCATGTTATGTAAGATACCATGGGAAAAGGACACGCCTTTTCATTTAAAGTTTGCTTGAGGTTAAAAATCGTGTAAAAATTGATCTTTATCTAAACCTTACAACCTGACAAACCGCAAACATATGTACCATCGATATAGTAAAACGGAAATTGCGGATTTTGTATCTTTCTAGGAACGCGAGCTGATCACATTTGACCGTTAATATTGTTCGCGTCGTTGTTTCGATCATTGCCCTTATCTTAAGTACCTCTGGACATACATGTTTAAAAGATATCGTATCAACAGGGTGGGATAGGATCATGCTGAATGTTACGGTCGTATGTTTACCCACTGTAATAGCTTCAGCAACTGGAATACTGCCAGTATACTCCAATTGCAAATGTAGATAAACACCCCAGTAAAATATGTCTCCCTCAATGCCGAGGGAGGGTAATTGACGTCACAGAATATCTATACTTGGCGACGTGCAACACCGGGCGCGTGTTCTTCGTCATTCCAGGGTCAATAACAAACTATGACGTCATAACATCTTTTATTGTTCAAGGTGAACACGCACGCTATACCTAAAGATAAACCAATAACGCATGATCCGTATTTTGATACCGCATGATTAACCTTATTTTTAACTTTAACTGAAACCTCTAACTTTAATCGTTTAACTGGAACGTCAGCGATCCGATAACAAACTTACTTAAACATGTTTTAACAATAAAATTCCATCGCGTTTTACTAACAAACATGAAATCAAAAGGATGTTATGGCTTTATTGCATTACAATAATCAAATTAGTTGTATGTTCGTGTATCAACGTCTAAAACGTATGGAACAGAATATTCTTTAATTAAGATGCCCGAGTGTTCCTGTTGGAATGTAACCTGTTCAATTATCAATCTGTGAATCCATGCTAACAATTTCCAATGAAATGTTACAAAATATAGGTTTTTGGCTTCTACAGTAAGGTATTATTATTTAATTGTATTTATACAAAAACTTTTAATTCATTTTTTGCGTATTTTAAACCGATTTTAAATTTATCGATTTGTTACAAACCAAGAAAACTTTAATTTAATAACAAGCCTGCGCTTGGTGGTTAAAAATGCCATTCTACGTAAAAAGCATCCGATAATGTTAATATAAACGATGCGTTCGCCTTGCCATATGGATTGTTTCATCAAAGAAAGCTCTGTGTTTTGATTTCTTTATCAGTTGTCATTAGTTGAGGAAATGAAAGGTACCGTGCGCGGGAGGGTTGCGTTCCGTTTTCTGTCAAGACTCGCGCTTTTACTGACTGATTTATCGTCCGAAGTAAAAACAACGGGAGTCTGTTTTTAGAAATGATACGAGTAAGTTTCCTAGTTTTCGGAATGTGACTGTTTTTATTGACCGTTTCTGTTACCAGTTACCCCCTTTTATTTTATTTTTATTCGATTTTTAAACTGATTTATGTGCCTTACCCATCCCCCTTATAACTTTTCCTGGAGTTTATTTCTAATTTACCAATCTATGTTTAAATCAACCTTGTCAATGGCGCCTTTCACCAATTTCAGGGGTGTCTCGCTTATAACGAATTCATTGTCGCATAGGATAACGAACATTTTTTGTGACCTCGTATGTATGTCGCAAATATAAAGGGTGTACTATTGGTGGAGATCCCTACGAATGTAAAAAGCTTCCTGTGCGGCGCGCTTAGAAAGTACACCAAGTACCATCACCCGAACGCAAGAAACACTTCAAGAATAAATGGAATTTCAAAAGCTTGAAGAGGAATGTCTCGTCTATATATAGCCACCCTTCACTTAATTGAAATCAGCCTTTTAAATTGGTCTTTGTTGATTAAACTTGACACGTTTAACAACAACTCTATGTTTAGTTTTACATTTTTAAAATTAAACGGTTACTGATTTCTTGTTTTGCGAGTGTTTGACTTTCATTTTGTTTTTATTCAAATACGACTGCTTGCAATAAAGAATTAATCGGTTGCTATTTTCAGCATTTTAGTATTAAAAGTATCCCTTGTAGAAAAAATGTTTTGTTCAATTATTTCCTTAAGCAAAGCATGGAATTTATGAATAGCACATACACTAGGTTTTGCACACACAAAATTAGGTAATGTTACGAAATAATAATACCCTTTAATTTCTATGACAAAATTAGAAACGTATTGATAAACAAATATTTTTGACCTTTTTTATATTATAATTTGTCAGAACAATTTAATCTGTCGCAATTAGAGCGCGCCCTGTCGTTCAGGTGACATAAATATGCGATATTTTGGGAAAATTAGGTGGGTTGTGTGGATATCCGTTTTGGGGTGGGGTCTAATTTCTGTATTTAAACCTGTTGTATATAATACATATGGTCGGTTTAAAAAGAAAAAGGCGCTCTCCCATTTCATTGGCGGCAGAAACTGTAGTTGTTTAAATCGAAACCCCTTCATGCGCTCTATGGAAAAGTACAGGGAAAATACACAATCCCGATCGCTAGCGGCGCAAAGGAGTCACGGAAGCCAGGCAGAGCAGCGCATGTGAGGACAAATACGGAGATTCGACACTTTATGAATGAAACTTTGGATCTGTAGCATTTAAGCGACTGGAATAAATTAGATGTAACACTAACAATGCGAAAACAAAATTGACCTTAAACCTTTTTAACCGTCGCTTTTGTGTATAATATTACTGTTTCTATCACATATAAAAAGTTAATTGTAGTGTTCCAATGAAAACACGACCACGAGGTAACCTAGTAACTGCCACCGGCGCAATGGAAAAGTACCGGCATATCGGCGCGTAGGCGTAATACAACCCAAATGACGTCGGGCCGGCGAAGTCAAACCCAAGAATTCCATTCAAATTGATTTAACCGCGCGATTTGAGAGAATTTGCCTAAATACCTACTTTTCAGTACGATTATCGCTCTGGTGAGTTTGGGTTTTATCACGTCATTCTAACTTGGAGTTACATACCCGGGTGGCCGTTGACCGCTGTTTGATTAGAATTTCTAACCGTAAATCACCCTTAAGTGCAAGGTAGAAACGTAAAATTAATCAAGCAAAGGAGGGCGCCAGCACGGCGTGATGTAGCATTGAGGTTTGCCAATCTGTTCCAATTAAAGAAACACACGGCGATGGGAAATTGCGTAGCGTTGTCCGGGGAATTCGGCCGCAATGAATGGACTAAAAAGGAGAGAGCCCGCACATTACTCATGGCTTGATTTTTATCAATTGGTTACGTTCAATGCGATACACTTCTCCTGCGAATTGTTGCCATATTACCGGACTGCTCGTGCGTAAACAAAGGATGTTTTGTCTGTTCGGTGTTGTAAAGCTTTGTATGATCGCAAGTAAAACGATTTAGCGCTTTCTGTGCTGTCTATGTTAAAAATCAATTTTATTCATACTAACACCAATTAAACTGCGTGCGGAGAATGTGTGTAAATGTGGTTTATTTATATCTCGGTAAAATAGAACCAATAGACTTGAAAGATGTGAAACATAGAGTTGTGGCCTGCACATTCTTGAATACCACATACGCCTAAGCGGACGGTGACGTAGGCAGTTTCCACTGATGCATCCAGACAGTAGATACGTGGTGGAAAACAACCATGGTGAAAGTCATTTCCTAAAACTCATATCGCCTTACCTTTCCTGTAGATTTAGTTCCCTGGAAAACAGTGAGATAACAGATGACCCACGCGAGCAACAACACACCAGCTAACTCCCATCGTAGACCACCTAAATCATCAATCCCGTCTGTAATCTGTAGCACGTACTTTCTGGAAAACATGTACCGATTTAGAAATTAAAACATGTGGTCAAAAGGCCAAACAATACGTCTAAGGAGGTCGTTTGAATTGGCATGATAAAATGTATGGGAGTTACTGTCGTCGAAACAAAGAACAGTGCCTGGACAAAAGATATGGTTATACAGGCAAATACAGACGGACAGGTTTGGCGTTTTAGGTCGGCGTCTACAGACTATAGTCTATACCTTTGGGTTCGATTCCACGCCCGATTTTATGCGGTCGTGTCCCTGGACAAATCACTTAACGAAATCGATACATTGGAATCGAATCGCTATCGCAAAACTTCAGTTTATGGAATAACAAACGCGCTGTAACTTTCCGGGAACGCGGGTACGTGGCCATAACCAAATCGTTTTCCTACTAACTGATGATAATTAATTATATCTTATCCAACTCTGTTCCGGACAAATTGCCCTACATGCACTTTAGGGGATTAGAATGCCGCCACTTTAACTGGCGCTTTGTATTACAAATCAAACATGACTGTAAAAACATTTACTGCAACAACCTCATTGAACCTTTGCAAGCCCGTGTTGGTGGAGTTGTAAGGCTGAAAGTTGGAAACGGACGAATGCATTAATACAGCTATTTTTATAGTCGGAAACGCATACGTTTGACAACCTTAATATGTTGTATGGGCTTTTGGTTGTATTACATTGGCTGTATAAGACTTTAATGGAAACTTGTCATGAATTAAAGCTTTGGACTTATAGTGAGTGATGTACCATAGGACATAAATTTGTAATTAATATTTTAATTTCTTTGAAAATGAGTTTTCGACAAAAATGTTGTTATAGCGACACACAGGGTGATATTGCGCTACCACATTAACTGATATATGGAAAGCCAGTCAAGTGCTATCCAAACGCTTCGGTCAAGTGATAACAAGGGCCGTGTTGTTGCAACGTTCTCTGTGGTTCGATATCCGGGAAATGGCAGTTTTGAACATTGATTGTGCTAACATTTAATTTTTCTGGCCAAAAATGCAACCGCATCCTATATGCTATTGTACTTGAACCGTGATCCGCACACTGCGATATTCCTGTAATTTTCCACCGCTCAAAATAGGGTCGATACAAAATTGGTTTGTCTGCCTGGGACATATTCGTTTGCCTTTGGGTGTTTTTACGCACACATCGCGCGAAATGGAAATGTACTGGTACTACATTATCTACTAGTTTAAATTATATTGTTTAACTTTAACGGGAAGGAAAGAATTTCAATTGAGGCTGAGTAATAAACTAAAATAAACTCAACGCGTTTAGTAAAAGGTAAGCAGTGTGTATGCCGGTCCTGTTAGCTGACACGTGTGGAGAGTAACTTCCTCTTCCACGTAATACCACGTGTTACCGGTAACCCGGCTTACATTACTATGTTTCAGCAAAGATGTAAACAATACCCATTATGCGCTGTTTCCCAACCGAATAATTTAAAGGATGTCCAGTATTTAGCGATATTCTTTGAGTTCTTCGGGGCCGAATATCAGAAAGCGACATACGGTGCCAGGCGTACCGGGAAATGACAAACGCGGGAATAATCGATAACGTTTACGCGCCAACAAATCGTCCAATCAGGGACCCCGGAGGAGTGACGTAGGCCAATGGAAAACTACAGCAGCTGCTGAGAGACACGCAAGAGGCGCATGATAGGCCACGTGTATGGCCGTTACCAAGCCCTGGCGTGGTGCTGGGTTGTGTGGAATTAGCATCCACAGTTTAACATAAATAATTAACGCCTTAAGCTTAAAGTCTGTCCGTGCTAACGGTTGTGTGTTTGTACGCATGTCAGCTTGGGTAATCGCCACAACTCCACTAGTTTTTAAAAATGGTTACATTTTAAACCCTATCAAGCTTGAAAAAAGCAACCATTAATCTACAGAACAAATGTGAGAGAAACGATTCGAAGTTTTGCCTGGACCTGGACGTTGTTATTGTCGGGACAAACGCGAGGGAATAATACTACGAAGTGAAAGGGAAAACAACAGATGCCACTGCCTTTTGTTTTGTTTACCAAGATCGACATTGTATCGATCCGTGTATCGTATAATCAACCTTCTGTGCCACTTCAATAGTCGCTTTATCAAATTCCACTCACTACAGTGCTGTGTATGCACGTAAGGAATGTCACAACGGTTTTTTGATCAGACTTATGAGTGTACTTTATGATTAACGATACCATAAAGCACCCAGAGTCCCAGACTGTTTAATGTTATTTTAGTATGGTGACCTAATTTGCATATAAACAAATCGACTTTAACCAATTACTTTAACGGACAGGCCACGCTTATTTGTTTTAAGTGGCAACAGATTGTCTGGCCAATTGGTTAAAACGAGTACCGTCGTGTGGCCGAATGGTTGACGAGAACGGTAGTATATAAAGATTAAAGACCGAAACAAAAACGGTCTGAGCAAAGAACTGGTTTCGAAACTCGGTTTGGAAAAAACAAAAGATTTTAAATTGATCGATTTTACGTCCGTACAGACCACAGGAAAAAAACAAACGATTTAATAGTCTTCGGTTTGAAATTGGGCATTTTATACAACCACTAAAACCGCACCTTTTCAGGTGAGCAATACAAGCGCATAACCAACTTACTCCCAATATTCCTCGACAGGAAAGGTGAATTTTTCTCTCACTTCTTCCTCGGTCAGTCCCAGCGAGCGTACGTAGGTCAAGTTGTCCTGGCATGTGGCTGGGTTGTTCCAGGTGTTGTTGCAATTTGCCCACGGTAGTTCCGCCCTAAAGGACTGGAAAAGGTAGAAGAGAGCCCAGGCAAGGATCACGGCGTAGTAGCACAGGGTATAGAAGACGATCACGGCCGAAGCTATACCGATACCTATAGCATGGGGGACCCAACGAGTTAGATGTGTGTTTGAACTGTTGAACCCTATATGCTCAATGCGAGTTTAAAATATGTTTTAACGCTCAATTTTATCATGTAACATGATCGTTAACACAGTGTTTTAACAAAAAAGTAACGTATTTAAACTTTCCTTGTTACTATAAACCCGAATCAATATTATTTTACTTAAGTTTTTAACGACAAATTCCAGGTGGTTAAAGCGCTTTTGAATCTTTAATTCCACAAAAAAAGGTCAATTTCACTACCGCCTAAATTTTTGTATTGATTGGGCTTATTTTTAAAATGCGAAAGTAAGAAATAATTTGCGGGAATTTCGTGATGAGCGATACGAATTTCCAAAGGGCTCATTTGCCGTATGGCTTGATATGCATAATTTAAAACAAATGCATTAATTGAACAGCTTCTTGGTGGCACAACAAACTTATTCATTATAAATTTGCCGTTAATATTAATTACTTTTTTTTTAATTTGGCGTACGATTCGATGCGCTTTTAATACATACATATATTATAAGCCCATTTAGATTAATAGAAATTGATGTTAAGTAACTTACGTTAAACTGTTAATTAACACTCCTTTTGATTATTACGCCATTTGCTAAAATACACCAAAGAGCTAAACCGCTTTACCTAATTAACGCGTTGTGTGCCTTTAGCTTAGAAGTATAAAAGGTTTAAAGCCGTTAGGTGAACAATAACCTTTTTGTTTTTTACTACCCCGTAACTTAAGCGGGTAGGATAAGGAAACGGGAAACGGTACAAAAGAGAAAGAATACAAAACACAGCAGGTAACTTAGCTCACCTGAAATAAGCGGACATAATGATGTCCACGATTTAATGGCACCCAACTTCGTAAACTGGCCAATCGCCACCTCAAGAAAAAAGATTGGTACACCGCTCACTATAACAACGAGCATGTATGGTAGCAGGAAGGCTCCTATAAAAAATATTAATTAATTCTTTAATGGGTGTATAACTTCCAATTCGCATACAAACCTATTTTGAAGTCGCGCGAAAATACCTTACCGATAAAAAATACATTTTTCTTGATTTATTCACGAATCAATTTTACAAGTTTCGGGATCATTGAAAATGATGGTTTAGGGAGATAAGTGACCTACTTTATGTTTGCCAAAGTATCATTCCGAGGTCATACGCGTAAATTATCAAAATTTCGAATATGTTTAAATTGAAACAAGCTTTTAAACAGGGACGTCTGGCGGTGGTTAACCAGAAAAGAGGTTTGTATGTGTTGTAAAGCGTAGGGAATGATACGGGACATTGGTATTACCGCAGCTATTTAAATCTCAAGTGCGTGTTCTGTCGAACTGTGGTTTCAACATACCACTGTACGGCTACGATGGCACTTGGCCTTAAGTTCTGCGGTGCATGTTTAAAACTCAAGCACTGTATTTTGGTCGCACCGCGTTTAAAATCCGGTTCAAAATCCGGGTTATGTGAGTGTGTGAGGAACACCTAGTAGGCTGGTCTCTTTAATTAATCAATTTGGAAGCTTGTATTTAATCCCGCACACACGCGCATCTCTAAACTCCCGCGCAGCACAGTTTGACAGGCGTTTACACATTTCTAAACCGTTTCTACGATCCATAGTGATTGCCAGATCGTTGCCGTGAAAAGCTGCGAGGGAGCTACCAGCCTCGTGAATGGTGAATACAATGCCGGCATGTTGTAAACGGTTCGCAAATTATAACGCATTCTCATTTCCTCACAGGATGCCGCTCACGTTGTTTAAATACTATTCACCAGTTAACGTCTAAAGAACGTTTGATCCATTTGTTATAAGTGGTATACATTAATGAACAACATGGAGGCTCTATTACGAACACGTAATTATTATTGCGAACAGGGTTTAGTGTAAGTTATTAGTTAGTACTCCGCACATTTTTTACAATGCACAAACACAACATAAACCAAGTAAAACTTACCACCACCGTTTTTATAACACAAGTATGGAAACCGCCAAACATTCCCCAACCCGACAGCTGTACCACAACACGCCAGCAAAAAGTCAAATTTCCCCGACCATACGTCACGTTCTCGAAGTTTCTTTCCCCCGTCTTTTGCCGGCAACCGCGAGTCTTCAGAACCGCTCTCCATCTGCTTTTTGGTAACGTCATGCCTGATCAGTTGAGTTTGACTATGGTTGTTCATTAGCGATTCCCCGCTGTCCAAATGGGTCCCGAAATCTGAATGTCTATTCATTTTTTCCATGGTCTAAATAAGATTTTTAACTTTTCCACTAAGAGCAAGTAACTTATAACAAGTAACTGGAAAAAAATAATGTCTGTACATTGTACACGAAATAGGTTATGACTATTAGCACTGAATTAAGTGTGGAAGAGCTTGTGCTACTTTTGAACTAGTTAGCAACTAACAAAAAATGTTATCACGGAAGAAATTTAACTTTCTGACGCTAATCTTAACCCCAGCAGTTACACTTTTATATAGGTTTCTAACTTAAACGGCGTATTTACTCTTTTTACTGTTGTCCTCAAAAATTTATAGGTAGTTTCCCCACTTGTCAAGAATGTATATCCCATGGCCTTTTCTAAAATGTAGTCTAAAATTTGGGTCTGATATCCCACTACTAAATCTCTTGCTGCTTAATTTCACGTTTACCTGTTATAAAACGATATGGGTTAATCAACTAGACCTCAAATATCAGTGGTAGCAGTTTTCTTGCTTTTCACCTTGGCGCGAAAACCACTTGATTGTTAAAATTCTGTTTTCTGAGACTTGTTTATTACGACATAAAGTCAAAATATGTCAACTACTGGAGTGGAAAATTACTGTAGACATAAAATATGTGATTATTTTATTTTATCTAAATATTTTTAAAATGTTACGAAAAGATCTTTAAGCCTTCGACATAGCTGAGTCTACCTATCTGAGTAAAAAACATCCTGTTTCTGCCAAGCTACAATATATCTGTACAACCCAAATACAAGTTTTCTTCTTTTATATGTAATTTTTCACAGTTTAAAGCTCATGATCAGAGTCGTACAATGAATGAATCATCATAGGAATATTTTGGCGACTTGTCACATGGCGATTGTGTATTTTTATCGAGCAACGGAATATTTATAAAAAAAACTTGTCTACTTGTTTTGCGAACATTCTCTATGGAGAAGCGTAAAAGGTACTCTCTTCATAGAAGGCGCACGCAGTAATAAATAAATGAACGGATGCTCGCCAGCTTCGCCTTTTTTGCCGCCTTCGCCCAATGCGTAGCGACACCTAACGGATGTGGAATATAACTGCCATCGA
Source organism: Ciona savignyi (assembly GCA_000149265.1). Taxonomy (NCBI): domain Eukaryota; kingdom Metazoa; phylum Chordata; class Ascidiacea; order Phlebobranchia; family Cionidae; genus Ciona; species Ciona savignyi. Next base: position 141,954 of record CH002810.1, on the reverse strand, counting down.
CTTATTTTAGTAAAGGCGTATTTAGTAAAATTCCTAAAAGACTTGCAAAAAACCGGAAGATAAAGATTCCATTTTTCAATGCCGTAATTCTTACTTCATTTGTTTTATTAACCATTTCCATTAATAACTTGTTTGGGCATATATGTTCGTCATAATTTGAAATAATTAAATTATGATTAAACATAAGGTAATTATTATAAGGTGAATTATCTGGCAAGTTTATTTACAGATTCGTTGCAATAGAATACCCAAGTTTGTTCATGTATGGGAACATGTGCATTGGTCAATTATCCATCAACGGACAATCAGTCCAGTAATTAATGGATGCAGTAAGAAGTATATATTGTAATTCTAAAACGATAAACACCAGACAACTCGACAGTGGACATTGGCATGTGGTATTTAAAACTGACAGATATAATAGTGCAGTGGTTCTCAAACTTTTTAGAGTTGGGACCCACTGTTAATTACCACAATTTATGGCGACTCACTTAACTTTATATATAGTTGTTGTTGGTTTTTAGGTTACGCTATCGTTGCAAAGGAACACACCTCTGGAATTAGGTATCCCAGGCAAATATTTTACGCTCACGCGGACACGGTGAAATAACGAAAAATTTGCTTATACTTGTATGGAAAGAATAGCATAGGAAGATTGTGTGATGTACCAATTATGATAATTTCCCCTTGATTTTTGTATAGGAAATAGCCAGTATAGTTAATCAGAGCTTTCTATAACTTTTCACGACCCACTAAGGGTCGCGACCCATAGTTTGAGAAACGCTGTAATAGTGTATAATACATTGCTATTCTACTGAAACAAACTGTCTACCCAATGTCTTTCTATCTAACACTTGTTACGCACAATAATATTAGAATAACAATAATTTCTGTCTTTATTTAACTGACACAAGATAACAGCTTGGCCTATAGATAAATACTCTTCCAAATCTAATATAACGTACAGTGTGTTTAATCACTTATATAGATATTACGTTCTATAGATATTACGTTCTAAGGACTTATATGTCTTCAGTATAAGAAGTGGATTTGCCACTTTTGAAAGATAGAAAGCAACATAATGACGTAATCAGTAGTGTATATGTTGCATAACTGTAATGCCTGATGTTGACAGGCGACTTTAAGGTTTAACTAGAAATTTCCCATTGACCTATTTATCTAAGCTGCTACAATCCGGCAAGTGTGCCTGTACAAGATTACACTACATTATACCACACACATATTGTGCTAGTGCCGCTACTTAAATTCAAGGGAAGTCTAATATAATGATATGGAATAATTAGTGGGATTAATTCGGATAATGTCGATATCCAATGACCCTGATGTAACGGCATAACGGATCGTAATAGCTTGGCAGAATAGGATGCTCACAGCCCAGCACGCAACCTATATGCAGTGCACAAAACCCACATAAATGCACATATAGCCCACACCGTGAACCGATGCCGTGTGTTCATAGCAATCAAAATTGCACTCAATCTTGGGTTGTCGTTATTTTAATGAGACAAAATATACGTCAATAACAAAAAAATAATTGCTTTAACGGAATCGACATTAGACAAAAACGTGTTGCTTAACTTTAACCTTAAGATGGCGTATAACCAATTAAATTGATTTTACGGGCGGATCTAACATTATAGAGTTGTTTTTTTTACCGAATTAGTATATCTATTCTTGCTTTTATTAACGAGCTTAATTTTGAATTTTTTAAGAGCTCGTCATCAAGTCGTAATTGGAAGAAACGAAATCGGTATATGAATTGGTCGCGTTAATCATTTGTGTTCCGTTTTAAAAAGGTTCCGAGTGGCTCACTGCTCATATGCAATACTTAAAGTTTGTGTTTAATTACTCCTAACGGAGTACACTATTTTGATTGAATTCATGTCGGCATTTGGTCAACATAAGTCCGTCTTGTGTATATACATGGTATTTAATCGGTTGTGTTATGTCTTCAGCAGGCCCGGTGCTAGGAACCGCGGGGCCCAATTAGAAATGTGATGGCGGGGCCCCTACTCTTCATAGCAAAATTTATGGGTGTTTATATATCATACATACCAGTACATACAAACTACAAAAATAGACATTTAATACTTGCTATAAAACAAATTAAAGGTAATGTGGCTGCTTATTTACGATACAGTATATTGTTTTACTTCCCATATATATATATATATATATATATTGTTTAGCAACCATATCCATTATGACGTAACAGGCAGACACAGAAATATAAATTTGACTTAGTTACGATGCATAACAAATTGATATTAGGAGAAAGAATATTATTTCACTTTTTATTTTACGTTTCAGTAGTATTTTAAACCTCGTGATACAGAAAGACCCCCGCTAGCGCGGGGCCCCTTCAAGGTGCGGGGCCCAATTTGATCTAATCGGTCAAATCGGCCTAAAACCGGCCCTGGTCTTCAGTAGCTCCAGTGTCAACCCGACAGTGGTCACAAACCTAAAGTTCGTTTTACCTAGAAATATAAAACGCGGAAAAAATTTCGTGAAGTACGGAAGTAAAAAGTTAAACCCCTTATTCAAGGGGAACTACGGTCCTAAAAATTACAGAATTTGTTAATTGAACCGTGCTCTTTCGGCAATGATAATTTTTGATTTGAAAAATAATGTAAAATATTAATATCGAATATGAATATTATTAATATTCACGCATTTATAGAGTTTTCGCCAGTTATTCCTTTGGATATGTTGTAGCCCTTGCCAATACCTTCAAATTGATATATAAATTATATACAATAATCCGCGGGGAGGCTATATAGCACGAAGCGTCTGAATATTCATAACTCGTTATTTAGGGATGCTGCGGTTTTTATATCCAGATGAACATTTATAGAGCTTTTGCCAAAAAATCCTTTGTATATGTTGTAGCCCTTATAAATACCTTCAATTTAATGTATAGTTTATATAGAATAACCGCAAGAAACTATATGCACGAAGTGTCTGAATATTCATAACTCTTCATCAAGGGATGTATCGGAAGATGCTGCAGTTTTTTTTATCTAGATGGATATTAATAGAGTTTTCGCCAATTATTCCTTTGGATATGTTGTAGCCCTTATAAATACCTTCAATTTAATGTATAGTTTATATACGATAACCGCGGGAAGCTATATGCACGAAGCGTCTGAATATTCATAACTCGCTTTACAGAGGAGTGCATTGGAAGATGCTGAAGTTTTCTTATCCAGATGGACATTTATAGAGTTTTCGCCAATTATTCCTTTGAATATGTTGTAGCCCTTTCCAATACCTTCAAATTGATATATAGATTATATACAATAACCGCGGGAAAGTATATGCACGAAGCGTCTGAACATTCATAACTCGTCATCAAGGGATGCATTGGAAGATGCTACGGTTTTCTTATCCAGATGAACATTTATAAAGTTTTCGCCAATTATTCCTTTGGATATGTTTTAGCCCTTATAAATACCTTCAATTTAATGTATAGTTTATATACGATAACCGCGGGAAGCTATATACACGAAGCGTCTGAATAATTATAACTCGCTTTACAGGGGGGTGCACTGGAAGATGCTGCGGTTTTCTTATCCCGATGGACATTTATAGAGTTTTCGCCAATTATTCCTTTGAATATGTTGTAACCCTTTCCAATACCTTCAAATTGATATATAGATTATATACGATAACCGCGGGAAAGTATATGCACGAAGCGTCTGAACATTCATAACTCGCTTTTACAGGGGGGTGCACTGGAAGATGCTGTGGTTTTCTTATCCAGATGGACATTTATAGGAGTTTTCGCCAATTATTCCTTTGGATATGTTGTATCCCTTATAAATACCTTCAATTTAAGGTATAGTTTATATACGATAACCGCGGGAAGCTATATGCACGAAGCGTCTGAATATTCATAACCCGTTATACAGAGGGGTTGCATTGGAAGATGCTGCAGTTGTCTAGTTGATGAATAGGTATTTGCGTTATCTCATTTCGACAAACAAGTTCATCTTTTTAACACCTTCTTGGTCGCCGATGTTTAGAAATGCCATTAGGAAAAAATTACGATAAACTAACTTGCACCACTGCAGACTTTGGCTGTACAAAGATAGATAATCGCATTTTTTTCTATTTTATTTGAACGCACCTTATTTATAATGTCTTACTATATTGTACCATTTCACGTATTTTAACATAGGAGATGCGACAGATAAAGAGATGTAAGTGCATGTTCTCCACACAGCTTTTTTTGCGTTCTACGAGTAACACAGTAACGTAAAAAAACAGCTCAGGTGTGTGGAGAAAAGTCCATCACAAGTTTGGTAGAAAAGACCTTAGCATTGTTTGGAAGTGTGCGTTTCGACTACCCGCTTAAAGCACACAGTTATCACAGTACCACTTTACGTTGGATCATATTACATTTTCTGGAATAGACGTCCTGGTAAAAGAAAAATGGTACCATCCGTCGCATCTGGAGCATTGGATGTAACCGTTGTCATCACCAGCAAGCCTGCAATGACAGAAGAGATCCACTTTAAGAGAACTGTTTTGTGCTTTAAGTTGTTTTGTTTTACATGAAGTTTCCGAAAACAAGCGAGTAATCTGCCTTTTTTCTAGCATACCTTTAATATCCTCTCGGAGACGATTAATTGGATATACTAGATTTTCTGGATTTAGCCCCATGCACAAGGCAACCGCAAACGAAATCGCATAGACGCCGCAATTTCCTGAACCAATTACTTGTTTGGGCACCTTTGGAAAACGAAGCGTTAATTTGGTTGAGTCTACATTTAAAAGAGTAGAAATATTATATTTGTCCGTTTTACTCAATTCAGATGGTAAACTGTCATATATATTGATTGTACTGTTATCTGTGGAAAATTTGTTGGAGACGGTAACCCAATGATCCCCATGGATATTCATAATTTAAACAAATTTGTTTCGAGGCGTATAAGTAAGAGATTTAAAACTGTTTGGATAAGCCAAACAGCTTTGCAACCCATCAATATTTGGAAAATGCTGCCGAAGAAGAAACATGGTGGCATCTATATGTCTGTCGTCCAACCACTTCCTTCGCTTCGTCAGCATTTTTAGAGCTGCTTCGTCAACAGCAAAAATAGGTTCTATTTTGCTGGCGCTGCGTCTTTGCAGTAGACCCGTGGGGGCGCATTCCTCCTTAGACAAATGATCCAAAACTAGAGAAGGACCTTTTTTATTCGAATTACTTGGACCACGAAGAGATTTAGTGGGAGGTTGAAGATATTTTCCTACATTATTATCTCCGCGTTTTGATCTCTTACCCCATCGCTCTTGGTCCTCTTGCTCGGGTTGAGAGTTGGTTTGTTTTCTTTTTCTTAGCGATTTAAGCCCGTCCTGAAATTCACGTATTAAGCCGTTGTGTTCGTCATGGTATATTTTTGCAAACTCCCCTAAGCCTTTAAATTTTTAAATTGACAGAGCAACAAACGCAGTCCGTCATCCGACAAGTGGATGTTGTCATACCATAGTTCTGGTGTGTCTGGCATGACGAACCCCAAAAACATGGCGCCAGCTGAAACAACCGCCGGTGCCAGCGCATCGTTTAACAGCGGAACGATCTTTCCCTGGCCAGTCATTTGGGGCAGGACTGCGTTGAAGTACATCTAAAAGTGTTAACAGTTATTACCTCATTTTCAAATCTAACAAATACTTACCTTCGCTTCAGGATATACCGACTTGGCCGTTCTGATTATCTTTTGCGCTCTCGAAACAATGGTTCTTACAACATACTCGGGGTATTCGTCGACCTCCCATTCTTGAAATCCGAGCACGTCGTTTGTCCCGAGTGCAATCACTACTGCAGTCACGTTATTTAATTTCGTGCTGGAGTTCTGCAGCTCCATATCCCCATGTGTGAATTTCCCACCTGGAATGGAAATGGGGCAGAAGTTATATTTCAGGTTTTCTGATGGACGAACTACACAGGGAGACACTGGATCTCGAGCATTGCTGTCCGCCAGGTAGAGGATCTTATTCTCCCACTTCGACTCGGGAATAATTCGAGCTGTTTGTTTACCAGATATCCCCTTGGGATATCTAATGACGGGCATCCTCGAACCTCGGCGAAATGAATTTCGACCTCGATGATTCTAAAATATATAAAACGGTTTATACAATTTACATTAACAATAACAAAAGGTTAAAAATATGTATTGTTAATAAATGAATCAAACATAATATTACCTTGGTTGTCCACATTTTTTCTCTTATAGATTCTCTTACAAAGATTTCGTACAAACGATTTCTAAATAGCTCAAGGATTCAACTGACAAAGTAACAGTGTTCTAAAATGAACTGGAACAATGTCATGAAAACTACAGAATATATACAACTTTCGATAATGAGGTGTGATAACGTGATTAAAGCGTCACCGACGCCGATTAAAAACATGCCTGCACCATCAACCGGGGCCGATAACTTCTTCTTTCCCCCAATATATGTCGCTCGAGCCAAACAAGTCAATTGCAAGTAAACAACAACATGTTTGTGCAAACAAATTTACAACAACAAAAATACAAGCACAAATTTATAGCATAAGTTGGCAAAAAGCCATCCATTTAAATAAAAAAATCCTAACATCTCTCATCAAATCAGCTTCTGTATAACGGGTTATGAATATTCAGACGCTTTGTGCATATAGCTTCCCGCGGTTATCGTATATAAACCATACCTTAAATTAAAGGTATTTAAAAGGGCTACAACATATCCAAAGGAAAAATTGGCGAAAACTTTATAAATGTTCATCTGGATAAGAAAACTGTAGCATCTTCCAATGCATCCCTTGATGACGAGTTATGAATGTTCAGACGCTTCGTGCATATACTTTCCCGCGGTTATTGTATATAATCTATATATCAATTTGAAGGTATTGGAAAGGGCTACAACATATTCAAAGGAATAATTGGCGAAAACTCTATAAATGTCCATCTGGATAAGAAAACTTCAGCATCTTCCAATGCACTCCTCTGTAAAGCGAGTTATGAATATTCAGACGCTTCGTGCATATAGCTTCCCGCGGTTATCGTATATAAACTTTACATTAAATTGAAGGTATTTATAAGGGCTACAACATATCCAAAGGAATAATTGGCGAAAACTCTATAAATATCCATCTAGATAAAAAAAACTGCAGCATCTTCCGATACATCCCTTGATGAAGAGTTATGAATATTCAGACACTTCGTGCATATAGTTTCTTGCAGTTATTCTATATAAACTATACATTAAATTGAAGGTATTTATAAGGGCTACAACATATACAAAGGATTTTTTGGCAAAAACTCTATAAATGTTCATCTGGATATGAAAACCGCAGCATCCCTAAATAACGAGTTATGAATATTCAGACGCTTCGTGCATATAGCCCCCCGCGGATATTGTATATAATTTATATATCAATTTGAAGGTATTGGCAAGGGCTACAACATATCCAAAGGAATAACTGGCGAAAACTCTATAAATGCGTGAATATTAATAATATTCATATTCGATATTAATATTTTACATTATTTTTCAAATCAAAAATTATCATTCGAAAGAGCACGGTTCAATTAACAAATTCTGTAATTTTTAGGACCGTAGCCCCTTGTAAAGGGGTTTAACTTTTCACTTCCGTCTTCCGTTTTTCCGCGTTTTATATTTCTAGGTAAAAGAACTTTTGGTTGGTCACAATATAATCTGACGACTGTCCATAGCCTAACACTCTTTGCGTTTTCTCATTCACGGGGTTAAAACATGACTATACTTTTGTTTTCTTTTTTTCTTTTATTTGTTTTTTGATTTTTTAATTTTTGTTCATCCATAAATTCACTGTGTCCATGCGATTTCCGATGAGAGGCCCAATAAAGCATACCGATCAGCTTGGAGTGGTATTCTTTATTTAGAATATTTTTCTGGGATTATTTAATAAATAGGGACGTTTTACTCGGAACCCTTTTAGGGGACATTGCATGAAAAGGTTTTTGGCAACTACAGACTAGTATTCCTTAATAGAGAGAGTTGCGTCATTGAAAATTAGAAGAACTGTTTGTGTCCAATTTGTCTACAAGCCCAGTGCGCAGTTTCAGACAAATGTGTATAAAATTAATGCGTACGGGAGTTTGTGAGGTTATTTACTAATATTTGGACTGTTGTACTTTGCTTATTTAATTGGAAATTGTTCTGTTGCAAATATATATTACTTAGACTGTGATTTTATTAGCACTAGGCTATTAGGCCTACAGTTGCAGGACTTGAACCAAAGAGTTTTCTCAGCAACTGTGGTGAACTGACTGAACTCATCAGATTATTTGAGCTTTGCAAGTCTGTCAGATGGTGGGGCGATAAGCCTATAACATATTTATCTTGGACCTAATTGTTTTTGTTACTTGCTTTGCTGCTGCTACAGGATTTAGGGTTGTGTAATATGGCCTAGAGAAGTCGCATTTTCTTGCTGGCTATATGGAATATCTTACAGAACTTGCAAGAAAACTTCAAAAATCAAGACAAGCATATGCTTTTAACTTTTTAGATAATTCCTCCAAAAGGGATGAAATTATGCAGTTCAAACCCCTTGAGATGATAAAGTCGACAAACAATAATGAAATTCCAACAGAATTTCAGTAGTAGACAATGAAAAGTGGTGTCTCGAACATATCATGCAACTGATTTTACCTACCAGTTATTAAATAAAAAACTGCATCATGTTTGTTTATTCTTATATACAAGTCTGACAAAGGTAAAACGGTTAAATTGAATACAGATTTTACATCATAGCAATAAAATGACAGGGTGTAGTGCTTGGGGCTGCACAAACCACACTGAAAATAAGAAAAAAAAATGTTTAGATTCCCAAAAGAAAAAGGAAAGCGAGTTTTGTTTTGTGGAAAGCAAAATTAAACAAAAAAAATTGGGAAGTTAAGTATTCAAACTGTAAGCATTTTGAATCATAGGAGAGAAATTGTACTCCGAATACCATGCTAAGAATTCACTAGGTTGTTGGTAAAACAGGACAGGACACAACAGAACAAGGACAATGGGATATTACAGGACAGGACATTACAAAACAGGACATATCAATGACATTTAGACTTTTTAGTGTAGGCCTAAACATTGCTAAAAAATTAAAATGAAACAAAGTACATACACATTTTCTTACAGGGCCATTTTCACTGCAGTCAGTTCGTTATGGGGGGAAAAAATTAAAGAAGACAGCAGTTCCAACGCTGTTTGCTCATAAAAAAAATACAGAGTCCTCGGAAATCACCTAAAAAAAGAATAAATTTACTTGCTGCACAGCAGAAAAGAGAACAACTGCTTGTTCAAGAGCATTCTTACTGCCAACTTTCATCATCTGCAGTTATAGAGACGAGTGAAGCCGAAGAAGAAACTATTGAAAGTTGGGATCCCATTTGTTACAGTTATTTATTCCAATAAAACTTTTAATAATTTCATCATTTAAATAATTTGTTGTTACATAAAAGTTTGCTAAGTTACTTTTAAAGTTAATTTTGATTCAGTATTCTAGATACAATGGCATCTTTACCTACTCACCTCTAGGCTCACACAGGATTGCCTTGAAAATCTATTCAGTTCTGTTCGCTTGAAAAAATTTCCCACCCCATCTCCTCTTGAATTTAAATGTGCATTGAAAATGATAAGCGTTGCCCAATTTCTGCATACTTCTTCCGGGGGAAACCATCAAAAAGATGACGCTCAATACTTGGCAGAATTTTTACAACAGCCAGCACAACTTGCAGCAGCATCTGATGATATACCGTTAACTGAAGCTATCTTTGGAACCATGCAACTTTGACAAGAGATGATCTCATATAGTTTGTACTATTTGGCTGGGTAGTGTTTCTAGAGTAAAAAAACATCAAATAACATGCGACAAATGTATGGAGGAAGTTCTTACCTCTCAACTATTGAGTGTGCAACTGTTGCATGATGATTCTATACAGCTCACAAAATTAAAAGATGACAATGGAAACTCTCTCGTTAAAGTCTCGGACAAAGTTTTCAGCATGATTAAAATGTCAGAATCAACCATGAGACTAATTGGGGAAGCTAAATTAAAAGCAATGAAAAATGTTAGAAAAGTTATTTTAAAACAAGTGTCGGCAGCAATCTTTCCAATTTCCTACTTGCCACAGTGTTAAGATAAAAATCTTAAAGAGATTCGTCCATGTTCGCTTACAAATTATTTGCAAACAAATAAGAGAAAAACAAAAAAAAGAATTTAAAGCTAGCCGAGGAGAATTGGGCAGCAAAACCATGGCTAAGAAAAAGCGAGTCGGGGTAGTCACAGTAAAATGACCTGATAGACAGGTCACTATATTTTTGAAGACAGGCCACTCTTTTTGTGAAGACAGGCCACTCTTTTTTAAAAGCCAGGCCACTGATTTTTTAAAGGCAGGCCACTATTTTTTTTAGGGCAGGCCACTATTTTTTCAGGGCAGGCCACTATTTTTTTAAGACAGGCCACTATTTTTTGAAGGCAGGCCACTTTTAAAGACAGGCCACCGTTTTTTGAAGACAGGTCACTCTTTTTTTGTAGGCAGGCCACTCTTTTTTTAAGGACAGGCCACTATTTTCTTGAGGGCAGGCCACTATTTTCTTGAGGGCAGGCCACTATTTTCTTGAGGGCAGGCCACTATTTTCTTGAGGACAGGCCACTATTTTGTTGAGGGCAGGCCACTATTTTCTTGAGGGCAGGCCACTATTTTGTTGAGGACAGGCCACTATTTTGTTGAGGGCAGGCCACTATTTTGTTAAGGGCAGGCCACTATTTTGTGGAGGCCAGGCCACTATTTTCTTGAGGGCAGGCCACTATTTTGGTGAGGGCAGGCCACTATTTTGTTGAGGGCAGGCCACTATTTTGTTGAGGGCAGGCCACTATTTTGTTAAGGGCAGGCCACTATTTTGTTGAGGGCAGGCCACTATTTTGTTAAGGGCAGGCCACTATTTTCTTGAGGACAGGCCACTATTTTGTTGAGGGCAGGCCACTATTTTCTTGAGGGCAGGCCACTATTTTGTTGAGGACAGGCCACTATTTTGTTGAGGGCAGGGCACTATTTTGTTAAGGGCAGGCCACTATTTTGTTGAGGGCAGGCCACTATTTTGGTGAGGGCAGGCCACTATTTTGTTGAGGGCAGGCCACTATTTTGTTGAGGGCAGGCCACTATTTTGTTAAGGGCAGGCCACTATTTTGTTGAGGGCAGGCCACTATTTTGTTGAGGGCAGGCCACTATTTTGTTAAGGGCAGGCCACTATTTTGTGGAGGGCAGGCCACTATTTTGTTGAGGTCAGGCCACTATTTTGGTGAGGGCAGGCCACTATTTTGTTGAGGGCAGGTCACTATTTTGTTGAGGGCAGGCCACTATTTTGGTGAGGGCAGGCCACTATTTTGTTGAGGGCAGGCCACTATTTTGTTGAGGGCAGGCCACTATTTTGTTAAGGGCAGGCCACTATTTTGTTGAGGGCAGGCCACTATTTTGTTAAGGGCAGGCCACTATTTTGTGGAGGGCAGGCCACTATTTTGTTGAGGTCAGGCCACTATTTTGGTGAGGGCAGGCCACTATTT
>CH002810.1:114053-124110 GCA_000149265.1 Ciona savignyi | reverse complement strand
CTTTAGTTTGGTAGAACCCATTAGTCCCCTGGGTTCATGTAGTGACCAAAAAGTACCTTGCCCAAGGACCCCACCGACTAGATAGCAATCACTTGTGAACCTGCAACCTTTCGGCTGAAACCCGTCGGACTAAGACTATAATTCATCAAACCAGCCCGGCGGACGAGTCAATCGATCAGCTGCACGTGCAGCTTTTAATATTGTACAAAACTTACGACGTGAAGCCAGAGTTATTTTTTACCCTCTTCTGAAAAATGGCTGACGAGGTTTGCGCGCCACAACAGATGGTGATTTACTATGAGGCGCAGTGCGTTAACTTGGCTAAGTCGTGTAGTAATTAATCCTCCATTTTTTCAGTGATAAAAAAATCTGTCTGGATACTGTAACGTTTGACCATTAATAAGATGAATCTCTCCATGCGCATGAATTTCACGCGTGGATCGAATATTCTGTTTCAATCCAACTGCAAAATCGACTCCACGCTGGTTTGAGCGTTAGTTTGTTTATTGTCAAAACGTTGTCTATGAACACACACGAATAATTTACGATACTTGACTGGTGAACGATTCGGTATGATGGTTCTAGAGTGTATAGTACGGCCGGGGGGGCTGATGGTTCCAGAGGGGATGGTGCAACCATTGGCCGCAGGAGCTGACGATTCTATTATGAAAAAAAAATTAAAATTACACAAAACATGACATACTGGTAGAGCAATATAAATAAATTGTTCAACAACCTCATAAGAATTATTATACCTTGGACAATTGCAGTACCATAACCCATTTCATTTCTTTTTAAGTCAATATCAAATAATCGTTTTGCATTTTTTATATATCGAGCATTGATTTCATCATTGCTCAAATGAAGGTTAAGTCTTGTAAAGAACATAAAGTTCACAAACCCCATTGAGTGCATAAAGTGCCTGAAACAAGTTTTGGTTTTAATACTAAGCAAAATAATAGGATGACATAATATACCTGTCTCTTGCCATTCTGGCATTACACTGTTCTGCAACACTGGAATTTACAAATTGCAGTGTCTCACAGTTTGCCAAACTGCGAAAGGATTTTTCCGGACATTTTTTCTTTGATTTCATATGAAATCTATCCAATAGACTAAAAAAAGTGTCCGTAGACTCCAAATTGATCTGTACGGGCGTGAGATTACCATCTTTTTCTATTTTAAGGTTTTCCGTTGTCCAACCATACAACATTCCATTGTAGGGAGCAAACATGCCCGGTTTTCTATTTTCTCCATGATGAGCGATCTTTGAAAAGATTGATGTTGTTTTCGTTTAAATAAAATATTTTCAATGAAAAGACCATTAACAAAGAAACTACATATAAATAATATAAGGTATTTAGGCCACGACACCATATTGCCAGTATAAGCTGCAATCACCCACGCACCAGTAATTCGGGTTCGCATATGCAATTTAAAACAGCGCGCAGTGCTGACCCCTTTTAAAGGCTAAGTTTTGAGCCAGCGAAGGTACCAGCTGCAACACCTTTTTACAAAAATATCTCTAAATGAATTTAGCGATGGTAGCTTTTTTCACTTGGAAGGAGTGTGATCGACGCTTTACGCCACCATGCGGCCCGCTATTTAATATTCAAAACAATTCGATAGCAAGATAGTTAAAACATTTTAATGAACCAGGCACGAAAACATTAACTGAATTATTCTTTTGGTACATCAAATATAACAAGAATTTTACGGAAACGTCTTAAAGTTTTCTAGTCCCGTTTATAATTAAATTACCCGTCACTAACCTGAGATGCAATATCACTTATAAAGACAGTTGGCTGCTTTTTGAAAGCTTGAAGGCCATCCACATAATCCCTTGCACTCTCATGCCTTAGTAAAGTTTTCATATAATAGCAAACTCCATGAGGACATCTGAAGTGCACGACTCCACCTTATCAACATCAAATATATTGAGCATTTTAAGAAGTAACGATCATATAATACTCGTGCACAAAAAGTCTAACTTACAAATAATTACTTAATTAACACTGTTTTGTATTAATAAGCATTTGTTTACCTCCGCATTTTTTTATTCTTTTAAAAAATTTGGGAAAAATGTCTTTAAAAAGAACCATCTCATGTAAGCTGTTGATTTGATCCTCCGTAGAGCCCTTGCTAGATATACCCACTTCCTCGCAGAGCTTTTTTAAAGTATTCTACAAAGAAGGTATGTGTTAACTATATTTTTACTTAGTAATGTGTACTATATGTAGCTAATTGACTAACGCATATGTTTGCACAACAATCGTCCACGGGATAATTTGTAAACTATATAAAGTCATAATTTAAAAACTAATAATAAAAAATAACCATTGGTAAATAATTACCTTATTCTTTTTATTCAATGCATCTAAAATAACCTCTTGCGATAGAATAACATTTGTTTGAGGCTTGGTTGATTTTGGTTGATCGAGCACAAAACATTTTTTATGTTCCGTGTTTAATATTGTGTTGGAGAGCCTGGAGTTTACACCCAGCCATGGTGAAACCATGTTAAGAGCCACGTCTTTTTTCCATGGGTTTTTACACCCTGAAGATGCAATAAACAGTATAAATAATAAATCCTCATTTTTCTGTACTAATCATTAAGTTATTAACCCTGTTTATATAGAGCGTTTTGCGTATGCAATATGCAGGAACTTATTATTGTTATAGTTCGTAGTGCAAAAAACAATTTTTTTAACTGTTTTCACATCATACCATAGAAACCTCTTCCAACAATCTCCTTTTGATAACTTGACCATGCATCGCTGCAGTTTATGTTATCCGCACAGTTTTTGTCATGTCGGACTGCTTCCACTATATAAGTGACAAGAAGAAAACCAAAATAAATATTTGCCACATATACAATATTTAACCTTATATAACGTCAAAACTATATCGTTATGGAGTTTAAAACATATCTACCTGGTCTCTTGCAGCAATTTGCCCAATTGCCATCGCCAATCAAAACTGTTGGCAGGTTGCCGCATTTTAGACACGTGAAATCATAACTAAAATCACGAAGAGCACAAAAGTGCGAGAAGGCATTCCGTAAGTCTGCCATGGGCAACGCTACGTCCTTATTGAAGAGAACATTCAAGTTCGTTTCAACATTTACATGGAACTATAAAATAAGAAAAAGACAAAAGGTTTAAACAATATTTAAAAAAAACTATTACGAAAGTATCAATTCACACTATACACAGTAGTAACGAGTAACGTATATATTCATATATTTATACAAATATTCCAGGGATATTATAAGTGCGAATTAACAAAAATATTAATCTAGGTCCAAAAATTTACCTTTATACCCTTTAAAAGGTGTTCACACAAGCACAAAGTAAGCATTATCTTGTTGTTGAAATTATGAAAACCCGAACGATAATCTTGAAAGCGAACGAGAAAGGTGCAATTTGGACATTTCTTTATAACAGCGATTAATCCTGGCAACATATAGAAAAAATACATGAAGCTTTATAAAATTGTAAAAAAACATTTTTCGTTTTTACTCATGTAATTTACTTTTACCATGTTACATGCATGTGCTCTGATTGGCTTTCATAAAAGTACCTTTAAATATATATAAAATTATACAAACCTCTCCAAATTTTATTCATCCCGAAGACTGCACACTGTTGTTTTTTCGATATGTTAAGGTGTGTTCTGCAGTTAGGACACAATTCCTCATCCGGTATAAACAGAGCTGGGGGAGGTAATTCTTGCAAGTATTTTTCTTCCAGTATTTCCGGAATCGATTTGAAATTTAAAATGTAGTCCATTTGTTTCTCATCTATCACAGACGGCTCTTTTTTTCTGTACAATAAAAGGTATTTAAGAGTAGAGAAAATGACGAAAATGATTATTGCCCAAGAAAATCTGTTTGGGAAATATGTGCACATAATCAAGTTCTGTTTAAGATTTAACAGAAAACAGCAGTCCACAGTAATACAACTAATGTGTATAAGCGGATACTTTATAAGCACGGTTGACCCTGTGCTTTGCCGCGACCTTGTTTCTCCCAACTTGAAAAACAACAGTACATATCCTTATCTTTACACTTCTTGTCAACAATCTTGGTGCATATTTTTATATACTTTATAATATTACCAGAAGCCGCACTAAGAGACTAACAAAATGTAGTGATTATGGTAAAACCTTGGGGTGGTAATATTCATCAGCGGTGAATCAAACTGCAAGGAATGCCACTTAGCAGCTGACTGGTGATGGCACACTTTAGTTTCGCCGGATAAGGGACACTGACACGCCCATCTCTCCGTTTCAGCATCGAATGTAACCCGGACTCGACGACAACTGCTAAAGTATTCTGCTTTTTTGCAAAACACCGAGTAATATGAGTACCTTGAAGAGTAACCCAAACTTAAAAAGTCAGGTTTTACAACCAGGGGGACGTTTTCTTTTTTGCATAGGTAGTATCTTTCCTCTAGTAGTTCAAATGTTTGGTCGGAAATTACTTTAAGTGATTTCATAGTTGTTAAATATTTCAGTTCAAGCGGCTTCTCTTCTTGAAAATTCGAATTCTTGACTGCTTCAAGATGCGGGCACTCCATGCCTGGATTTTTCTCCGCTGCATGGGCCATTAAAATTTTGCAGTTTTCATTTGTACAAACCAATATTTTGTTTTTTGTGTGCTTTTGCACATGAATTGGAGCTATGATGCCTTGTGGTGAAATTCCGACCATGTATATTCCACTTTGCACATCGATCGTGACAGCGGGATACTTAACCTGCTTGATACCGTGGCGAAGTTCGCCATGCCGTCTCAGCGACGCCAAAGTTTTAAAATCGGATGGGCAATGCTTACATATATACTCATTGTCGTCTCTGTTTTCAAAGACACCTGTAATAGGTACTTTATTAGATTTTTTATGAAAATGTGGTGTCAAAGAAAGGTATTCCTGGGCGGTATTATATGAGTTTGTTTCGTTAAGTTAATACTAGGAATTTCTATAAAAAGATTATGTTAAATGATCAGATATTGCACTGATTTTTATTGCATGTCACTTTATTTCTTCAAAGGGGCATGTTATAATTTTGCTACACACATTTGGAGTAAAATTGCCTAGCACATTTTTTGATTGGAATGGACTTTTGGTTCTCTATCTTCGCTTACCAATAATGTGTTCGTGTGCGTTGTGGTGAACTCAACAGTTAAATGGATAGCAATCAACTATAATTAACCTTAGGGTTTTAATTTTATTCTGTAACCGTTTTGGCACTCCGATATCTAATACAAAGACGCAGGTGCTTCATAATAAACACAATATAGCTAAGGGCTTAATAGGTTTATGTAATATTTTGAAAAAATATACCTTGACTTTTTAATGCTGTAGTTATGTCATCTTCCATTTCTCGAACTAGGTTACTATCTAAAAAAAGATATGTCTGCTGATATAATAAAGAAGTGGTAAAAAAGTATTTAACCGAAAGTTTTAAAAAGCCATTTTATGCATCTTTATGGTATAAATATAATTTTCCATGCATAAAATAATGTGTAAAAATGTACGATACTAACCAATTTCAAAAGAATTTATGTTCCTTTTTTCGCATTTTTTTAAATGGTCTTCAAACGGGGCTTTTCTTCCAAACACCCTTTTACAGAATTCGCAATGGTAGTGGCTCCGTTGGGCTTCCTTGGCACTTTTTCGTGTTATACACATTTTCCGACATGGAAATAAAAAAGCTGCAACAAGAAGGTTATCGTATTTTACTCAAACAGTATGTTTTTTCTTTAAAAGAGTGTAATTCATATTTTTAAATGTACATACACATATATATAAATTGTGTTAGTTTACTGTACATCGTTCTATTTTATCGCACAACAAATAAACTCATACGCTATGTAACAATACAATTGCCCCTGCCACTTTTAAATTGGCGTTTATTTGACAGAGCATTTTATACGTACATAAAAAAACGTTTTTTTTCAGCGGCCTCACTATATATTCCGAAGTTAATTTAAGTAAAAACATGTGTATTTATTGATGTCCGTGATTTTTTAAATAAATGTAAACAAAAAACAATAAGCCATTTTTCTATTAACCACTTACCATTTTTCCCCTTAATTACTTGCTTTACGGCATGCAAAAAGTGTTGCTTCATGTGTCTTTCAAACTTTTCAGCAGTAACAAACTTTTGGTTGTCACACTGAGGACACTCATGTGCGTTGGTTTCACAGATTTGTTGAAAGATTTGATCAAAATCATTTCCATAAAACATCATGAAATCTAAGACTTACAAACTAAGGCTTTTCTAAAAAAACTTTAATAATCTCGTTAACCAAGCATGCGATCAGAAATTTTCGCATCGAAATTAGTTAGAGAAATATATTCAAAGAGAAAGTTATATATACGGCAGCGAGTGTATTTATGACATTTGTGAAAGCTAATCCCTTTCCTTTAACTTAATTTTAAGCAAACTTCGGCCTATCGTATAGGTAAGGATTGTTTTGCCCTGACCCAACTTACACCTGGTCCTAATAAACAGTCGCGTCCATCTTTTTGATTACTCGTGCAAACGCTCATCTTATGGTAATAATAAAAGATAGTACACTAATAAATCTTGAATAATAACAGTCTGCATTTAATTTAAAATAAAGTAAAAATTGTTTCTTAACTTGTTCACGCGTTTCGCAAATTTAAAGTTTTAAGATTTTAAAAATTCCATGATTTCTTGTTGTTTGCAAAATAGAGTCCTACACAAAATTTTAACTACGTAAGTCTATGTCCGCGCATTGAATAAATTTATTTAAAATTTGTTTTTAGTTACGCCGATAATTGTGGAGATCAATGCGCAATACGTAATTACGCAATGAGATATCTTAGACGCGCACAACTTCCAGCCGTTGGAATATAACATTCGTTTAAGCAATTATTCCACGCAAGTAATGAAAGCCGAATCGTTTACGCCCCGAAGATTTTTTTTGTTTTATAACACGGGCCTAAGGTTCCAACGGTTAAAAACTGATCTAGCGATTTTACAGAATTTGGTAGGTCTATAATGCAAAACCTTATTGTAGAGGCGTACAACAACGACTGCTGACTGACTATGCTTCGTAAAATAACTCTAAAAAACTAGGGCTTGTTATACCCGTAACTCGTTCGCCATAACGAAAGCGCATCTATTTTGCGAAAGCGTCGTCCGAACATCTCTTTAAGGGGGGAAATCGGAAATTAAACTTTTTCGTCAGTAGTCCGTCGCCTACCTTTTTTGCGTTTTCTGTGTGTGTGTGTGTGTGTGCGCGCGCTGCGCCGCACAATAAACTCGCTCTGGTTTAAACGTACATTTGAGATTTTAACAATACTATATTTATAATTGTAACAACAACCTTTTAGTTTAGCACACAACTTGTGTGTGCATTTTTCGGTGCGTATGATTACCAGTCTACTTATAACAATTAAAAAAAAATTAATCGTTTTTTTAACTGACCTTGATACAAATCGTAGCATTATTATGTGGCTTTTCAACTAAACAATTAAATTGCGAAACACGTTTCAACTGTTAAAGTTTGGAAACAATTTTCACGATGCACAATATAAGATAATTAGGTAATAGTATTTATTCATATCTACAATTTAAATGCTATCCTGGAATGTTTTGATGTTTATTTAAATTTGCTACAACGTGCATTTGTTTACCTTTTATAAATAGATACTGGCCGCAATATGAATATTAATTAAATGTAGAGACCTAGCAATATGCCTTTATACAGTGTTATAGAGAAATTTAGGACTAACTCAATCATTATTTCCCTCAGAATATATGTTTTCATTGAAAAGTATATTAAATTAATTACTACAAATTTACCAAAATTAATAACTAAAGATTTTATTTTTTTAGATTTCATTTTTTGTATTTATTAAAAACATTAATGTTAAAGTGGTATAAATATTTACAAAAATAAGCATGTGTAGTCTTTAAATATTTTTTCACTTATTAATTAATTGCGTCATATTTAAAGGTAGAATAAAGTCCGTGATTAGCACGGGAAAGTGACCTACTTTTCTTGTATCTACGCGCGCTTTTAGCGCCTCTGTATGCGACGTAAATGATAATTAACGGGCAACGCTAAAGGGAGGGAAAGCGGGCAGGAGGGAAGGAGGGAAACTGCTCACCAAAACTATGGAAATTAATTTTACCCTTTCCCTAAACACAAATCTCTAACCCAATAATAACCCTTACTCTAGCGCCCATGTTTAAAACTTACTCTTATGCCTTAATATTCATTTTAGCAGTTTTCTTCCTTCCCGTCTTCCCCCCTCCTCCCTCCAGTAGTTTTCCCCTAATTTTTGTCGCACGCGTGGTAAGACGTTGCGCTGATAATTAAAGGAACGCATAATTGAAGGAAAGATTTTTGTTGCGCGATGGATCCTAACCGCGATTTTACGTTTTTAAATTCGAGTCATATTTTTATTAATTTTTTTGTAAAGATTCGAATCCCTACAGATTAAAATATAAAAGATTCGAAATTCTATATTGTTCATTCCTTATCGTGAGCTAAGCGTATTCGCACCAGTCACCAAAAGGAAATATACACCTGCTAATTTTGACCAGCAGGTGGAGGTCAAATGTGTGCCTAACAATGCATACTAAACGTCCGGTTTACGAATATTTACATTACTGCGTACACAACACAAAATAGCAGAAATAGTCGATTAAAAATCTATTAACCATATACGAGGCAGATATCACTTAGCTGATCAAGAATTGCCTAATCGGACAAATTTTTAATAAGAAAATAATTTTATTTAAATATTTAAATAAGAACACAATGTTAAAGTGTTTAAAAATTAGGTTTTTTGTAAAGGGGCGATTTAGACCGCAAAAGCCGGTTCTCTCGAAATGCTACTGCTTACAAATAATCTTTGTACAACAGAATGTTAACTTTGACACTTCCCAATATTATCTAACTTTTTAATCGCAACAATGTATATCAGATTATTAACAAGCGACTTATTATAAATACACACAGTAAAGAACTCCGATATTCCCCTTGGTTTCCAAATCTTATTGGGCCGCATTAAATTATAACCATAACGTCCAGTGAAACATAAAATTAGCACATGTTTAAATGTGACGAGTTGCGATAATTCGAAGTAACAAACATGGCAGTTAAATTGAAGACAAGCAGAACAATATGACCGGTAACCTTCCATTTACGATGAAGGCAATAAGACAGCAGAAGACTGCATTTTATTCCAAGTGCAAACAGCATATATTGTTCGTGTTTAAAAAATCATGTGTGGCATTTTTTCTTAAAGCCCGTGTGGCCTTGTACGAACGTACCCTTTAGCCCATTCATCGTTTTTTTTAAATATGTTGTCGGTTTTCCACCTCTACGCTATCAGAGTCAAAATATAATAAACTCAACGCTAACCGTATTACTGTTTAAATTTTAATTTATAAAAAATCATCCGCTACAGTGGCGTATTATGGATTGGATTAGAGAAAGGGAGGTAAAAAAGAAAGTAAAAAATAAAGTATTTTTGACAACGTGATAAAACTTTACAACATTATAATTCAAGATCAAGGTGTGTGTAAAGGGAAGCAAGGAGAACAAATGAGTTGTTTAACTGCAATTTTTAACTGCGAATGCTTTAAAAAGATCGATCCTTAAAAAAGATCGCAGTTTTTTGGACAACAACGGTGCGAGTCACTTCGACTAGTCACGTCAGGCGACGGTGACGCCTATAATGTAATGTTAAAGCGAGGCGTCAGCAACCGAAGCGTCAGGCTGGCGAACCCGTCAGCAACCGAAGCGTCAGGCTGGCGAACTTGTCAGCAACCGAAGCGTCAGGCTGGCGAACCCATAGTTGTCACTTTGGTAATATTTTAGTGTAATCAAGGAATTCTAATAAAATTCTGTATGTTAAATGAAAGTGTACACAATGCAAATTTCGTTGATTACGCAAATTTCGCCACAATAAATCGTACAGGAAAATGTTTACTCTTGAAATGAGAAATAAAGTATTCAATTGCTTATGGGTGCAGGGGCAAGTGGTCTGTTCAGTTTGCAATCTTGTAAGAC
>CH002810.1:99011-113863 GCA_000149265.1 Ciona savignyi | reverse complement strand
TGAAAAGAAAATGTAATACTGAATTGCTTTTAGCTGAAATCATAAACACACAGACAGACATATATATATATATATATATATATAAATGTGTGTTTGTGATATATATATATATAGGATAGGATATTCATCTTTATCCCCGTGAATGGGAAAACCAAGGGGGTTATCACACGAGCAATCGTCAGATCACCTCGCGCCTATCGTCGGGTTACCGGAGCTACTGCAGTGTGTTGTAAATGATAGACACGTTCCTTTAATTTGGTTGAACCCATTAATCCGCTGGGTTCAGGCAATGTTCGTTAAGTGCATTGCCCAAGGACACAACCGCCTAGCTAGCGACCAGTTTCGCACCTTCAACCTTTCGATGGAAAGACGACGCACTTAACCGCTAGACCAACCGGAGTATATATATATATATATATATGGACAAGTTTATATATCAAATTTGTTTGATATGCTGGACCTAAATAAACCTTGTTTTAAATCGATATGTAAAAGTATAGATAGAACATCATACCTACAACGAAGCACTAGGTAATATAATAAATATTTAATTCTACATATTGCAAGTCAAATGTTTATATATAAGTACAGTACTTGCGATTACATGCAGTTGACAATACAACACATCTCTGCTGCCTTTCCACGCTATTCACACTCCTTGTGTTATAAGATATGATATGTATTAAATACTTAATCTAATAAATAAGAATGATGGTTTAGCACTTATCCCAGTATTGTTGGGAATAATCTTACATTGTTATGAAACAGATAATTTTAATGATAACTAAGAATACTTTATTGAGCTTGGTACTCTCTTTTCATCTTCTACACTGCTTTCACCATCAATCCACGGTACAAAATACAATTGCAGACAGTTGCTGACGTGTTGGTTGCTTCCTAATCAGCTAAGCCTGACGCTTCGGTTGCTGACGGGTTCGCCAGCCTGACGCTTGGTTGCTGACGAGATCGCCAGCCTGACGCTTCGGTTGCTGACGGGTTCGCCAGCCTGACGCTTGGTTGCTGACGAGATCGCCAGCCTGACGCTTCGGTTGCTGACGGGTTCGCCAGCCTGACGCTTGGTTGCTGACGGGTTCGCCAGCCTGACGCTTCGGTTGCTGACGGGTTCGCCAGCCTGACGCTTCGGTTGCTGACGTCTTGCTTTAACCATTACACTTCTAGGGAGCCGTTGCAGGTCGCTTGCCTACTGTGCTAGATTGCTCCTTGTAGGCCCCCAGGTAAGCCGGTTACAACACCTGATGCGATCTGCGATTTCCTACGCGCTGTCTCGAATCTCGGAGGTGCGCTAATTAATTGAGGTTTTCTGCGTAAACGTCTCCTAGCCTGGATTATAATCTTCTGTGGTTCGTCGATCAACGCCCCAGTAGTTTTATAACATCAATTGTATTGAGCAATTGAGGCGATTAATTTAGTACCAATTACGAGTTAAATTATTAGATGTTGCAAAGATATAGATTCCAGATAAAACTCTCAGTATCAACACATACAAGATGTTTCTTAATGCGTTAGAATTCTCTGTCTCTCGAGCAAAAGTAAAATAAACTTATATAGGCAAAGTACGACAGCTGCGGTAATAATCGTAAACCTAATAATAATATTTCAATGATGATGGAATGTCGGCGCAAATGCCAGCTGATGGGATCGTAATTATTATGTAACACATGAGGTCGCTACACACTTAAGGCGTCACCGACGCCTGACTCCCGACGTGACCAGTCGAAGTGGCTACAAGCCCTCCTCATTTTGGAAGGGGAGATGACAAGGCTGTTACAGGGTGTGCGTTAAATCGGTGGCGCATTAAAAGTGTTCACTTTTTTGGATAAAAAAAGTAAAACACGTATTATTCATATAAGGGATATCAGACGGCATATTTACTTCATGGATTTGTCGGCCAGAGCTTTTTTATTAAAATTTATGAGATCGTTGTGTGCAGTTGGAGATATGTACTGAGGAGCATTACGGGGAACATGGTCCAAGTGGTCTTAAAGAACATTGGACCATCAGATTTAAAAATGAACGAACATTTTCTAGTCGTACATTTGTTAAGACTTAATATATCTACCCTTGTACATGTGACCACGCAATACTATTCCCAGCCTTCCAAGGTATTTAACTGCTTTGATAATCCGCTTCAACAACTGACAGTTCTTTTCTGTTTTTGTGGGCCGACTTTGATTTCCGGGAATCATGTTGTTTGATAAGCAGACGTAATTGATTCACTTAGCCCACACTTTCCATGTAAAATACCGTATAGAGGTGTTTTGTTAAATATCCCTCATTTCCCTTCAAATAATTGCATTTCTGCAAAGGAGATTTCACCAAATTGGAGTTTCACTCCCGAACTCCTCGCACTGCGAATAGGACGCACATAGGCCATTTTTAATTACGAAAACACTCGCTAAGCATTCATTTTCGCCAGTAATATGTTGCCTTTTAAGACATTCCCTTTGGATCTTTTCCATCTAGAGTAAGGCCAAATAAAGTTTTTAGAGGAGTACGATACACAAGTTCTACCCACCTACGATCGCCCATAACTAGTTGATCAACTGCATCTCCAATGTTCACTGGTAAGACGGGGTCGACCAATTTATTCTGGTAATGTGCCATATTTCTTAGTTAAATGTTTTTTATCAACAGTGACAAACTATTGTGAGTGGCGGCTCGATCACGTGACCCTTCTGTCAGAATGAAATAATTTTGGTCCCTGATTTAAAATGCTCCCTCCCAGCCAAGGATTAGATATTATTCGTTTTTTTTACACAGAATACATGTACGTTCTCTTGTAAACAATTATTAAACTTCTTTGCCAGTGCATTAAACTTCTTGCCAGTGCATCGTAATTTACAATCTAGTAAAGCAATATAATAGTTGGTTTATTTTCCCTCTTTGTTACACACACGCCTCCATTTTTCACTTTTCACAATTCATTTTCCACAATTGAAATAGGCATCCATAACATCTTCCCTAGGGGCCTATATTTATTTGTTATATATTGTCATCTTTTTATGTAAAACACATCCAACAGAATGACCTAACATACCGAAATGATTAATAAAATCAAGAAATTACAGTGCGATCGATTTGAGTAGTCTATGACAGCAATTAGTGTGAATTAGGTGCAACGTTTGACGTTAATGCGAAGAGGATAACGTTCACTTTTGAGCGAGTGGATCGAATTTACTGCTCCGATCCGACTCCAGGAGTCGAGTCCACGCTGGTTTGAACTTTACTTTGTTTATTGTCAAAACGATGTCAATAAAACACACGAATAATTCAAAACACTGTAATCGTTAACGTTTCGCTGCGAATCGCGTCGAAATTACTACTAACGCGATGCGGATAATAGACAGTTCTCCTTTCTTGGTTCTTGCGGCTTGTCAATCGGTTCTTTGTCCAAACCCGGAAGATGCAACTTTTGTCTTGTTGTTTCTGTGATTTTATCTGTGCGAAGAAGCTCTGTAGAACGCAGGGACGCTTTCGTTCTCCAGCCCCCTTAACGACCAATGTTTTGTTTTATAGGCAAACTCCGTATCTCGGCAGAGAAAGTTTGTCGTAATCTTTCAGTATTGATTACAACCAACGCGTTTTTTCCAATCCGGAGGATCGACTAACTTTTAGGAAATTGTTTGCGTGCGGAACTCCATTTCCTTTGACCAAGACATAACCCAAAATAGATCAATCGTCCAATCTTTGCGGACGTAACAGGCTCTGGCGAGGACAGAACTAGATTTCCACCGCTCATTGACGTAATAATTTTCTCTGCAAATTTCTTTCCACACGTTTAGGAAAAGTTTGTGACGTCAGAGCAGAACCCTGCACCAGCCTTGCACCCACTGCACATTATTCATTTACGTCATAGCTTGAGGCGTTCAAGGATTTGTGGTTTTGATGCAGAATGACGTCATCTTACCGCAGATTCTTGGATAATTGCGGTGATATTTACATTGTCATGATCCTTGTATCTGGCATCATTGCAACGAGAAGGGCACCCCGAGTACGAAGGGCATGGATGAGTCCGCTTGCACAGTTGCTTTTGCTAAAAGTCAGTGCGTACTCCTTGACAAATCAATGTAAAATACACGTGTCAAGTAAATAAATAAACAATGATTTTTTCGGTAAAATGATGGAAAGCTCTATTTTACATACCCATGACATAAGTCCGCGTATTTTTAGTCCATGGGTTAAAAAAGGTTGAGGACATGTGTCCGTCCATACCAACCTGCGTTGTACAGTTTTATGCATTTTCTAATATGAGTATGCTATTATACACGAACTTCTCTGCACACCAGAATACCAATGAACTTTTTGCTGTAGAAATGAAATACCCGTGTGTGAGAAAAGGGTAAACATTTATTAAATGTTTAGTATTGCTCCAGAAAAAGCTTTTTTTCATCCCAGTTCTTTGCCAGTGTGATCATTTCTATAAAGAGAGTGTTGAACTAGTTATAATATAAATGAATTTACTGTGGTATTAAGACACATTTCAACTACAATGTAGGTGACTCGATTGACATGAAAACTAATACACCCGAGTTAAAAAAAATGCTTTTTTGAACGTTTGATGAACTTATTTTCGTTTTCTTGAAGTCTCTTAAGCAAAATTCTTGTACATATATGCTAATTAATATTAATTCATGCTTACATATTGTTTCCATGAACAAGAATAAAACAGACACTTTGTAAAACTCCATTAAGCTTAACCAAATGTTACCTGCAGTAAAACAATTTCCAGATTATCTAAAGCAAAACAATATTTATATGCTTGGCCAAACTTTAACTTTCGAAAAACTTAAATGTTTGTGACATTAAAAATATCTTGCATAGACGAATTATAGAATTAGAATTACTTGGCCAGATTAGAAATTATGACACAGCACAGCTTGTGATAAAATTCCACTTTTTTAAATTAAAAGTTCTTATTAGATTGCAAACTTGTTTATAAGAAAACACTACTATTTTAATCATGAAATAATTGACTTGAAAAACAATTTACACCCACATAGAAAATGTTTTACATACAGATTGTTTGTTGAAAACATTATAAATCATTTTTGCGCTCCCTTTTTCTGTCATTTTTATCCGATTTGTATCTGTGAAAAAAAACATAATGTTCAGTTTTTCAGTTATCACCTTTTAGAAATGTTCCTTAGTTATTTAAAGAAACCAGATTGGTCAAGTAATTCAAATGCTATCGATTATGTGAAACCTCTGTGTTGACCAGACATAGATGGTTGGCGGTCATGTGACATGATTAAAAAACTACAGAGTAAATGGATTTATAATTATTAACTTAAAATGTGTTCTGAAGTATCCGTCATTAACAATAGATGAAACTCATTAGTGTTATTAACAATTTCTACATTTTTGAAATCTATCCAGTGCGGGACACATTTAAAGGTGAACATGTTCGAGTTAATACACATAAGAAAAACCAATATAACTTTGCAAGCATTTTAACTCCACAGTAATGTTGATTGTTTTAGCAGTCACAATGTTATTATCCACCCAGATGTACTACAAAATAAATTTTGTTTATAAATCCCTTTAACAATGCCACAAAAGTATATTTCGTTGTATTCAAGATATAGCTGGTATGTACTGCATCCTCATTAGTGTTGTTAAAATACAATATTTATTATTCTTTGTGAATGTTATACCCAGAATACAAATATGTCAAAATAGTTATCTTGTACAAAACTAAGTCAACTTGTCATATTGATTATACATTATACCTACTAGATACTCCCTTCTTCGTTAATCATTTTCGGTGTTGAGTGTTTCTGGCGTCAATTCTCTTAAAACAGAAGCAGGAAGTCTGGTCATGCGATACTAAAAAAGAAGGAACCGGTAAAGCAAACAAAAATGCTTTATCTTACTTCAATAGTAAAATTGATTTTTTGTATGTCTTCTAGCTCTAGAACATGCAACATGTTCTTGCAATTTGTTGATGTGAGAATGGATACCCCACTGCCCTATTGGAAAGTTCGTTTTCTGTGCACCAGGTTTTTCGCCAACATTTTCTAACCTAAATTTTGCACCACGCCAGCAATACTAATTTACGCCATCACAAACGAAGTTGCATCATTTTCAATTAAAACGTTGAAACATGAAGCTTAAAGTATCAAGTATCAAAAATACTGACATAAATGAAAGAAAGTGTAATCACGCCACGCTAGCATGATTTTTGGAGTTTTCTGCGCCAATACCCAAAAAATTCGTCCGTGGGCCACGCCAGATATATCCGGCCCATCATACGAACTTTCCAATAGAGCCCCACTGGAGAAAGAGATTACGCTATGTACCATAACATAAAAATAAAGCACAAGTGATGAAAAACTGAAAGTGCCATCAGTATTTAGTAACATTCCATTATAAAACCAAAGGGTGGTAAATACAAATAACGGGTATATATGGGTGTACTGGAAGAAAAACAACCACTTTTTGTGGGCCTTTTTGATTGAGCAATGTACATAGTGGACACAAACTCGATCCAGACAAATACAACCAAAATGTTAAACTTCGTACTTGTAAGATGTAACTTAGTAGAAAATCCAATATGGCAGTCTTGTTAACTTGATGGTGGTTATGGGTACTGTAGGACAGAATCCAAATCCATAAGCAGAGATAATGATGGTAAGCATGAAGGCATAATTATAAAATGTAGCCATTATTGATCATTCTGAAAAGTAGGGCATATTTTATATTGTTTACTTCACTACATGACCCCAATGACAGATGCATATACATTTAAGTAATTTTCAGGTAAATTTTTAATAACCTTAATAAAAGTTAAGAGGTTCCCCTGCTATATTTTTCTGAACTAACCAGGCTAAAGGCTACAATTATTTCCCTGAAACATACCAACTGATAATACAAGATCAACATTTAACACATATTATTTGCAATTTAGTTTATCTGGTCTGATAAGTAGAGGAATAGGACATAAATTTGTCATTATTCCCAATTAGGCTAACAAAAAATACTAATTCATTATTAAAAACAACATTAAATATCACATATTTTGGTAAATATACCACATACTTACACTAAATTTATTACTAAAAATAATAATAAATCATTATCTGATACCCAAAACTGTCTACCACAGATCAAAATTGTTTTGCTAGTACTTTTTAACGTATTAAGTGGCCTGCCTTCAACAAAACACTGGCCTGACTTTAAATAAATAGTGGCCTGTCCTTAACAAAATAGTGGCCTGCCTACAAAACAAAAGTGGCCTGCCTTAAAAAAAGAGTGGCCTGCCTTTGAAAAAAGAGTGGCCTGCCTTTGAAAAAAGAGTGGCCTGCCTTTGAAAAAAGAGTGGCCTGCCTACAAAAAAATAGTGGCCTGCCTTTAAAAAAATAGTGGCCTGCCCTCAACAAAATAGTGGCCTGCCCTCACCAAAATAGTGGCCTGACCTCAACAAAATAGTGGCCTGCCCTCAACAAAATAGTGGCCTGCCCTCAACAAAATAGTGGCCTGCCCTCAACAAAATAGTGGCCTGCCCTCAGCAAAATAGTGGCCTGCCCTCAACAAAATAGTGGCCTGCCCTCAACAAAATAGTGGCCTGCCCTCAACAAAATAGTGGCCTGCCCTCAACAAAATAGTGGCCTGCCCTCAACAAAATAGTGGCCTGCCCTCAGCAAAATAGTGGCCTGCCCTCAGCAAAATAGTGGCCTGCCCTCAACAAAATAGTGGCCTGCCCTCTACAAAATAGTGGCCTGCCCTCAAGAAAATAGTGGCCTGCCCTCAAGAAAATAGTGGCCTGCCCTCAACAAAATAGTGGCCTGTCCTTAACAAAATAGTGGCCTGCCCTCAACAAAATAGTGGCCTGCCCTCAACAAAATAGTGGCCTGCCCTCAACAAAATAGTGGCCTGCCCTTAACAAAATAGTGGCCTGCCCTTAACAAAATAGTGGCCTGTCCTCAACAAAATAGTGGCCTGCCCTCAACAAAATAGTGGCCTGCCCTCAACAAAATAGTGGCCTGCCCTCAACAAAATAGTGGCCTGCCCTCAACAAAATAGTGGCCTGCCCTCAAGAAAATAGTGGCCTGCCCTCAAGAAAATAGTGGCCTGCCCTCAAGAAAATAGTGGCCTGCCCTCAACAAAATAGTGGCCTGTCCTTAACAAAATAGTGGCCTGCCCTCAACAAAATAGTGGCCTGCCCTCAACAAAATAGTGGCCTGCCCTTAACAAAATAGTGGCCTGCCCTTAACAAAATAGTGGCCTGTCCTCAACAAAATAGTGGCCTGCCCTCAACAAAATAGTGGCCTGTCCTCAAGAAAATAGTGGCCTGCCCTCAAGAAAATAGTGGCCTGCCCTCAAGAAAATAGTGGCCTGCCCTTAACAAAATAGTGGCCTGCCCTCAACAAAATAGTGGCCTGTCTTCAAGAAAATAGTGGCCTGCCCTCAACAAAAGAGTGGCCTGTCTACAAAAAAATAGTGGCCTGTCTACAAAAAAAGAGTGGCCTGACTTCAAGAAAAGAGTGGCCTGCCTTCAACAAAAGAGTGGCCTGTCTACAAAAAAAGAGTGGCCTGACTTTAAGAAAAGAGTGGCCTGCCTTCAAAAAAAGAGTGGCCTGCCTTTAAGAAAAGAGTGGCCTGTCGCGCAAGCTGCGACTTATTAAATTACATAATATTGTGATTTGTGAAATGGATATCTCTAGTTGGCCTATTTGGTTTGTTTTTTCCATGCTTCTAGTGTTTGATAATCAATGGCTCCTGACTGATATAGTATGTAAATAAATTTCCATTTTAACAGTAATTTCTGGAGTATTCAATTCAATTTACAGTAAGGGCGGTATAGTACGCTATATTTACAGGCTACCGGTATATAGCTTAAATAAAATAGAAATAGTTAAGGAAGGTTTAGGTTCAAAGTTTGCTAAATGCCTGGCGCCACTAAATCTGCTATTAACACAAACAAAAGTCAATTTGCCGCATTGGTACAACATGTCAAAGTGAGGTAAAATAGCCCTAAATCCCTTAAATGTAACAAAACTGAACTAATTATAGTCTACTAGGAAAATAAACTTCCTTTCACGAAAGTATCTAGATAAACTAAGCTTTGGTGTTCAAATTGTTGCATTAATTCAATGATTTCGCCTATGCTTGACACAAAAATTTGGACACATTTTTGCTTCCATGCGGTTTTGGCGGGAAAACCCGAATGTCGGAACTCTGTTCATTAAGGGACACTACTACAGACATGCGCAAGCGCAATATCCCATCCGAAACCTTTTTACGCCGCACCGCCAAACTCAATTTGATTTATCTGTGTGCCCGGAGGCACTTAATCGTTTTCACTTTCAGCCCCTAATTTGGAATGTTGATATACAGATCGTGTCAATACTTTATCAGATCTTTTATTTTTTAAGTTTGGAGATATCAGTTTTATAAATATAATTGGGATTCGGGCTGTCACCTGGTACCTAACCTCTTCTCGAATAAAAAAAACAATAGGCACACTCTTTTATCCTGTAAATGAATATTCAACGTGATGTATTTGGTATGGAAGATTAAGTGCTAACCGAAAGCTCATTTGTCATTCTGTAATCTGTACTGGCTTGTTTAATTGGAAAAATGAAACTTTGGTATTGGAAAATATATTATTGTTTAATCAACTATCATTCAGTATTTCTGTTACATATGATATAATTGTTGCATTTTTGAGTTATAGGGTGGTGCACAAACCTTATTTAAGCTTGGATTACCGCTACCTATAAACACTACAGGGTCGCTTCTCGCTTGGATCGCTTACTATACTTCGTAATTACCAAAGCCTTGGTGAAAACTTCTCTCACTAAAATAAAGATTATGATAATAATGTTAGGTTTGGCGTTAAAGTTAGTTCTGGGGTTGAGATTAGTGTTTGGGACAAGGTTAGAATTACTTTCGATAGCGATCCTGTAGTATTACGAGGCTGCCACCTAAACATTTACCGCACTTGGTAAAGTCGAGGTCAGTCGGTCTTTTGTATTGCAAAATTTATTGTCAAGTTGCAATTTTAAATAAACCAAATATTAATTAATAGTTTAGTATTAAAAGACAAAAATGTGTAACGATTTAAGTGTAATTGTCACTCTTTAAAAGCCAGTATGGAAAGTATGGCAGCTGCACACTCGAGATTTTTTATTCCCTGCGTCCTTGCACACTTGGGTAATTTCACACATGCTCGTGAGCTGGCAATATAAACATCGTATAATTTCCAACAAACCTGTAAACCTACCTCTGGACCTCTGGTAATTTACCGTCAGTACGTTTTTTGTTACGTAGATAGATATGTTAGCTGATGGACGAGTTAGATTTAGATTAGAATAATATGTTTGTTTAAGATTTTTACAAAATAGTAATAAAAAGGAGATTTTGTGCACACTTGAAGTGTGCACTCTTGGACGTTTGCACACTGCACACTTAAATATTTGGCGTGTGCACACTCGAGATCTCGGCGAAAATTGACGTACTTTCCATACGGGTTTAAAAGTAATGGTGTTGTGATTAAACGTACCTGGATGAGTAAATACTTAGTTACTTGCTAAATCACCCTACACTAACCTATCCCTGACATTGGGGTTAACAAATGATTTTTAACTTTGGCCCATTTTATATTTTGTAAATTATGTAACATATCGTTTTATGTATCAGGCAACCCTCGCAATTTTACATTATTTGTGGCCGTCGCAAAATTACCGACTTTAATTAGTTTAAGCAAAGACCACCAGAAAATAATTATGCTCTCCCACAATGATTTAAATTACCATCAATTAACACAGCCTTAACAAAAGTATAGATAATAAAAGAAAAAAAGGGAAAGAGAATAATTGGTGCGACTTCAAAGTCTTTACCTTTTTTTGTATTCTGTTATTAAAATCTAAGATTATTGGCCCATATTTGCAAACTACAAAGACTTAGTCTACTTTTAATTTTTATAAGCAATTGACATCCTGAACTTATACATACTAGGGTAGTTTAAACATTTTAGTATTATTGGTATATCTACGCAATATCAAAATATAAAGATTGGGTCTACCAACATGATACAAGGCTGAGATTAATTGTAAATTGCTTATCTTTCACCTTTTGCTAAAATGAATCTGTATTTTTTACTTAATAATTAGTTTTGTAAGGATAAATACCATGGATTTGCATTATTCAAATTCAATTGCATTGTAGGACTTATCATATTATTGTATATAAAATTAAGGTCAGTGGTATAAGATAATTTGAAAATGGATAATAATTAATGAAAAAGCATGTGATGACATAAAAAAGAAGGAAACGGCAAGCAATTTTTTTTACAAAATTGTATCAAATCATGATTAAATAAAATTATAAAGATTTATGTATTGTATAGATTCCCCCAATGGATATATGTAACATAAATTTTAGTAATTTAAATTCACTTAACACAAAAAACTTTCTCTCGTGATCTGTTAACATTCTACAAAAAGCGACAAAATAAAATTTTAAATGTTTTAAAACTTAAGTTTTCGAGATTAACAAAAAGCATCTGCATCATCACAACTAATTTTGCGGTTATCCAGTTAATCTATCCTACAGCTCTTTTATATTATCATTCTTGTAGTATTATCCTTGTCCGACTTTCAATATCCAATAATTTTTTAACTTAATTGCAGAATTTCAGAGAACTGTATTGATAGATAGATTGTTGTTTTATACGGTTTGATCACCATGCCATTGAGTTACGCAAGTGGCCCCCAGCTCACAGCTGGGGAAAGTGGTGGCAAGGGTCAGGGGGCAGGAGCGACTAAAGCTCAAAACAATTCTTCATTCAGCGAAGATACAAGTTATACCCAATTTGGTGGAAATTACACTGATCAGAGTTATGGCAATCAAAACACTGGACAAACTCAAACCTATAGTGGTCAAAGTCAAAATTACAGTGGTCAATACTACAGTGGTCAAGCCCAAAGCTATGGTGGTCAATATTATAGTGGTGATGGCCAAAATTATGGTACCCAAAGTTACAGTGGTCAAGCACAAAATTATGGTGGTCAAGCGCAAAGTTATGGTGGTCAAGCGCAAAGTTATGGGGGTCAAGCGCAAAGTTATGGTGGTCAAGCGCAAAGTTATGGTGGTCAAGCGCAAAGTTATGGTAGTCAAGCGCAAAGTTATGGCGGTCAAAACCAAAATTATGGTAAGCAAGACCAGAATTCCACAGGTCAAGCACAAACTTATAGCGGCCAAGGGCAAAATTATGGTAGTTCAAATTATGATCAGAATCAAAATCAAAACTATGACAACAATCAGTCTTATACTGGAGATAATAATAAGAATGGTGGCTATGAGGGTTATGGTGGTGGCGGCGGCGGCGGCAGCGGTGGCAGTGGCTATGAGAGTTATGGCAGCGGTGGCAATGCAGGACATGGCAGTGGTGGCTATGAGGGATATGGCGGCGGTGGTGGTGGTGGTGGTGGTGGTGGCTATAATAAGAAGGGAGATTCTAACAATGGGTACTACGAACAAGAGCAATATGGTGGTTATAATCAAGGTTATGGAGGAAATGAGCAATACAACCAGTCAAATGATAATAGGTGGCAAGGTGATGGCGGTTATTCACGAGATCCCCGAAGAAGACCTCGAGGAAGGGGGGGTCCAAGAGGACGAGGATCGAATGATAGATGGGAGAGAGGAAGAGGCGGTCCTCCAAGAGGAAGAGGAGATCGAAGAGGCAGCGGAATGGGGGAAAGGAATGAAGACAACTTTCGTGGCCGTAGAACCCGTCCTCCAAGAAGAGGAAGGCATGAACATGATGAATACATGCACGGCCGCAACCCGCCCCCTCGCAGAAACAGGTTTACTGAGATTCCAGAGGAAAAAGAGTGGGGTGAAGATGATTTTGCCGATGATGGAGGATGGGAAGGGGTCCAGGGGAATTGGGGTTCAGAACCTGCTGTTCAAAGGAAATGGGAATCAGAGGACCACGGTTGGGGCTCGGGGGATCAAGGAAACTTTGGGCACGGTGATGGATATTGGGGTGACAATGATGATGGTGGGAATTGGGGGCCTGGTCAGGGTTATTGGGAGGATCATGATAATATGGGTTGGGATAATAGGAGAAGGGCTCCAAGAGGCCGTGGAGGTAGAAGACATCAGGAGTTTGGAAGGGGTGATCGTCCACAGTGGGGTCATGGCAATTGGGACGAAGATTGGGAGCAAGATCAAACAGGCTGGGATGATGATCAGGGTTGGAATGGCAGAGGAAACATAAACCGGAAGAAGCGATTTTTGCCTGACCCGGCTCGATACCATGGAAACATGAGTAAGCGTGGTCGAGGGAATCGACCTGGTGATCGTGATTATGGACAGAGATATGCAGATAACTACGATGGTGGGTACCATGATGATTTTGGTGCTAGGGGTGCCAGAAGTAATGTGGAATTTGCACCCTCATTGCTGAAACTTGGGAAAGAGAAACGGTACGGCTTCGAAATGGAAAAGTTTAAGAATATGAAGACCAGCACTGTACGGTTTCCATCGTACGAAGTCGAACATTATCTGCGTGACCGATCGTCTCAAATTCAGGTTGGAAGAGCAAAGAAGAAGCGTGCACTCACCATGAACCACTGTGTTTTGGTTATGTTGAAACATCTTTCCCGCAATTTAGTGAACCAGGCAAAGGAAGAGGAAGTAGCGAAAACAGAGGCGTCAAAAGCAACAGATGAAGCAGATTCTGCACCAAAAACGGAGAAAGATAAAGTTGAATGTGCTCAATCAGATACTGACAAGGTTGAAGCCGATAAGAAAAAAGCAGATATTGTGAATGAAATAATTCAAGAATACGGCGAAAAGAGTGAAAATTTGATCGAAATCTTTCAAGTTACCATCAACGAAATTCTCGAGTCTAGGAAAAAAGAAGACAAACTGAAGCAGCAGTTGCAAGAAGAAGGGTTGGTCCATTATGTGCAAGAGTCGGATGCAGAGGAAATGGCGGATGCGGACATGAACGAAGAAAAGGAGAATGTAGAGGCTGAGGAACTAGATTACCCAGAACCCGAAATCTCGCCGTTTAAACAGCTAGAAGGATGCGATAAAGAACAACGAATGATCGGTGTGGTTGGCGCGGGCAGTGCTAACAAGAAGTTGATGCTGCAAAATGTACAGCATTTTGAGAACGTCGTTCTTTTCAAGGTGAGTTAAATTTGGAACAAAGTATACTCATTTTAATCCAATAAGTGGAACAACAACAGTAGTTAGAACTCAGGTCATTGTTGGATTACCTTGTAGCGACTACCCATATTGCTGCTATGGGAGCAAGTGTTTTAATAATGTAATTTTAATTTTTTAACTATAATTTAAATTCAATTAATTGGGGCAACAAGCTGTTGCATGATTAGACATACATTACCAAACAAAGAAAGTGGTTGGTGTAAAATTAAACAAATCAATAGTTTGTTGTGTCATACTCATCCCAAAAGCATATACGCCTGTACTCACACAATAACCTTTCTTGCCCACGATAAAAAATAAATTCAGTACAACCATTAAATAAAATTAATTCCCCAGCACAAGGTGACCAAGTCGTTTTTGAATTTGTTCTCATCGCTTTTCATTGAAACGGTGAGAAAGGAACCAAAAGAAACAGCGAGACTCAAGTACTACAGAATCAACGTGGATGAGGAAAATGAAGTGATTTCCATCAGAAATACAGATGTTGCTAACACTGTTGTGGACCTAAGGTATTCTTTTTATAATTTAAGATAGTTTTTAAAACTGATGATTTTTTTAAACTGGTAATTTGTCATGTTAAATGTGTGTATTTCAGAAAAAGTCGAGTTTGATACTAAATATTTTTACTTTTTAGTAGCATTCCA
>CH002810.1:54792-81141 GCA_000149265.1 Ciona savignyi | reverse complement strand
CCAAGTTTCGAGCATTTCACACGTTTATCCTGCAAAAACTAGAATAACCTGGTTTGGGAGAATTAAGTACAAAGCTAGAATTGTGCAATCGTGCATAAAAATCTGGTGTCGTGTATGTTAATACGTGATAAATGTTATCTGATATGTAGTGAAAGTGACATCTCACATTCAAGGTAGCAACGCCACAATTTGCATCACATGAGCCATATTTTTTATACTTTGCCAGCTAATAAACCAAGGCGTGTACGCCTGGTTACTCACTACCGAGTGAGCATGAAATAAATGCAGCGATGATCTCGCTAATGCGACGAAAGCGCAATTAATAAAAACGCAAAAAACAAAAACCGAGCGACCTGTCATATATAGGTTTTACGACTCGTAACGAATTAGGGAAATAAATTCGTTCGGATGTATTTCCATCAGCGAACAAAAGCATAATATCAATATGCAAAACATAAGCCGTGTCTCGACATTACTGTGCGGTGTTTGTAAAAGCCTGTTTTACACACGAAATATATTCGGAACATCCGACACATTGAATGAGAGGCGATTAGACAATTAGACATCGCATTTACATGCGGCGCGATTACCATAGCTATACGAAAGTATGCTGGTATCGTGTAATAAACTGTGGCGTTGTGAAGCGGGTACGCTCACTTATTTACACAGGCTGAGCGTAAACGCGCGGGGCAGGGGCTATCTGACTTCGCAGAAAAAGAAACAAAACTCGAGCCGCTGCTCAAAACGAGAATATAATCGCGTGAACGAGACGCATAATTTGCGTGAGGCGATTAAGAGAAAACTAACGCCTTGTCGGCGGAAACATTGAAAATCTGGCGCGAACGAACAAAACAAACGTCGTTCAACGTGTAAATGCGCCTAATATACCGGATGGGTTGGCGCAGCATGGCATCATTGACTCAAGCTCATGATAGCATAATCGTAAAAGCGTTACTAACCTTGTTTAAGATGGAGTGCATGTAGCAGTTGTTGAAGGCGCGTTTGCTCTTCGTGTTTGTAAGAAGTCTGTAAAGTAAAACACCGATATTATGCATTCTTGCAATAGCCTAGTAGCATCCAATCAAACCGGGAACACTAGTATTTGCAATCGTTGCAGACAAATAATTACATATAGTATAAAAAAAATAATAAAACTTACAAAAAATAATCTAGAAGCTACAAAAAAAAATAATACAACCCTTTCATATTTCGTAAAGGGAACGTCGTCTTGCAGATTCTCTTCTTTCTTCGACGTAAACGATGCTTATAAACTTGATTTCAATAGAGTGCGTTGTCTTGTTGTATAGTCACCAACTTCGTCCAGCGAAATCGGGGCGTTTCTTACTTGATGTTTGAAATTGCTTCTTAAATAACTTGCGTTGGACCACTCGTCGTTGCCAATGTACTTGAAACTTCTAGTTGAAGTTGACGTAATTGTTCGTTTCGGGAAGGTGCGTGTCCATTATCACGTCGGGCTCAACAATGTGGGCTCGCGCTTTCTTTGTTGTTTAACTGACCGGGGCGTTAGCTGAGCTTGTTTAGGCTGGCTGCCTAACGGTCTCTCGCGAACTGCGCAGCGGAAAATCTACTTTCCACAGAACACCCACCAAATATTATTGTAGCCACGATTTGTACAGTCTTAATCTCAAACTCGAAGTCTATAACTCTTGATTCGGTTTAGTTGAATTCTGCGTCTCATTCAATATGCGGTTTATTCGCGAAGCGAGTTACTTAGTACGTCATTAAGCATGACGGCAGTTGTATAGTTTAAGGTACGTTATACAGCATGACGCAAGTTATCTCAAGTACGGTATTGTAGGTTATAGTAGGTTATTCAAATTTCCAGAATATATAGGGAATTTAAAAGGTGCGAAAAGTTTACGTGCGAGACGTTTCACATCTGCACGTTTGACCAACTGTGGGGAATTAGGTGGGAAAACTATGTCAACGATTTAAACGTCAAAAATACAAAGGCCCAAAAAAACGACGTTAACACACAAAATATTTTAGACATAAATTAAAACAAATATATATTAATAAAGGTGCCACAGCTGTATATTGTAGAAACTTATTTAAATAAGTATATTATTGCTATTCAGATATTCAGCGTTTTCGTAAATCATATTCGACTGTTAAGTGTTATTATTTAATGTCTTTTGATATTGAGATTGATGGGGTTCGGATAAACCATGGAAGAGACCCGCCAGGTCAAAGATGTGTTTACATTACACCAGGTGAGAGAATACTTGCTTGGAAAAACAAACTAATTTACTTTATAAGATATACCATGAGTGATGAGCTAGCCAGAGAACCCAATCGTTTCTGCATGCAGAATGATATACTGTACACTCAACCGTGGTTTTACACACAGTGTTGGTTAACACTTGGTTGACATTTTCTATTTACAGATATGAGCTTTCATAATACTGCTGATTCCTTAAAACTAAAAAAACTAAAAATATCAGAAATGATATTTTGTAAGATATTCAGAGCAAAAGTCCTCGTAGTATATCTTATGTTGACAAGAGTGGCGGCACAAGCATTCCAGGTACGTTTATGGTTTAATATATCGGTGATTAACGCAAATATTAATTTGTATCGTTGCTTTACTGGTCTAGTCTGGGTTTTAAATTTACGGCAAATTTTTTTTTAAATTGCAAGCTTCGTATATAACCAAGTTTAAGAGTCATTTCCCCACCCACGTTCTCTTGCGACTTAATATTTCTTATGACGCCCGTTTTTTAAATTAATAATTTGCGATAACATCGAATTTTTTAACGCTTCCAGCACCCGTGTGGTCAACACGCTACATATCTCTTAAGCGCCGATGGATATCTATCATGCGGTGCATGTCACCTTGATGAGTGTGTGGAGAATTATAGATGCGTGAAATCTGGAATGTTGATGTGCGCTCCTGAGGACCATCATATCTGGGCCTGCGATCGACCATTTTGTTATGATTGTCTAAGAGATAAGAACGGCAAAATGACTGGGTAAGTTGTGGGGATTTCTTTTAACCAAAATAAACTGAAACACAACTAATTATTGCAGGGAATGTGTTGAAGATATGATCTATCTAGATGAAACAGGTACGTAAATCTTGTTTATAATATTGTAAATCAATTATTATAGAAGCATTTTGTTTTTCCACCGAAGCTGTGTTTAATACATCTCCACAAACTCACATATAGTTTTAATCTCATCACGAATTTCAACTTCAGAGTGGCTAATAACGCAACAATTCCCGTAATATTTAAGCATACCATCGTAATAATAATCAACTATCATGGATTTAGATCAACAAACAACAGTAACCTCAGGTTTAAATGACAAATATTATTTCTTGTTATGACGGTTAAGTTAATGTAAAATATGTCTTACGTTCTTAACAAATATGCGAATATAAGATCGCAGGCCGTGGCAAGAATGGAGGAAATTTTGGCATCGAAAAA
This sequence comes from Ciona savignyi, assembly GCA_000149265.1. Lineage (NCBI taxonomy): Eukaryota > Metazoa > Chordata > Ascidiacea > Phlebobranchia > Cionidae > Ciona > Ciona savignyi. Next base: position 77,689 of record CH002810.1, on the reverse strand, counting down.
ACTTGGTTTTATACGAAGCTTGCAATTTAAACCACAAATATGCAATTTAGATCAACAAACAACAGTAACTTCCACCCCACGTGACGAAATGGACACCACCAACGATGATATCAGACTTCCAACCGTCAAAGAATGGCCGATCACACCAAGCACAGGTTTAAATGGCAAATATTATTTCTTGTTATGACGATTAAGTTTTATTAAAATATGTCTTACATACCAACTAAAACAAAGTGTTTAGTCGTGTCGCCAAATGGTTAGCGAGACCGAATATAAACAGGATGTGATGTAACGATCTTGCTAATTAACCCGTCTTCGATTTTAAAATTAAACGAATCAGTATTTCTTTTACTAAATCCAACATTTATAAATAAAACGTTGTTTTTCCACTACATAGGCTATAAATTAATTAATGTACCCCATATAAAAACGCTACAACTTGAATATGGTCAGGAAATGTCTTACGATAAATGAGTTTTAAATACGTCTAACAGATTATCACATAATAACATAAAAACCATGTCCGAGCGAATATGTTACCCAGATCCGAAACTGGTCGACAAGGGAAACGGAAATGACAAGGGAAACGGAAATGACAAGGAAAACAGCAAAGGAAACGGAAATGACAAGGGAAACGGAGGCGCGAAGAATGGCTGTAACGCATTACTGATTCTGGTCGCTCTTCTGATTGTGATGTTATTTCACAATCGATACATTTTTCCTTGTTAATTTGTCAATATTGACTTTATTGTTATTTGGATTCATAATTTTTATATAATTGTTTGAATTATTTATTCAATTTAAATACATAAAATGGCAGCGTAAGTTTAAATATTTGTGACCGCGATATATTAGTGCAGAGTCACCGCCGGGTTATTCTAGCTGATGCATTTTGATACATACGATTAGGACATTGACAGTTTGGTTCAATCCACTAATCCATCGGTTTCAGGCGTTGTCCACTTTGTACATTGATAAAAATACTACAGACTAGCTAGTAGGTTTGTAAATGAAAAATTATTTTTTTTATCTATCATTAGACAAAAACAAAATACCCAGACAAGAGCTTGACCGATCTATTTTCGAGTCCTTGTGTCCCATGGCAAGGTACGCCTTACTTGTATCCTGACAGTTACATTCAAAATCCGTTAGCTGACCTTGTGAATGCGGCTTCAAATTCTTTCATCATCAAAGTATTTCCATGGTCAGTATATATCCGACATCATTTCACGTCATAATCCGTGGCTTCTTTTAAACAACAATCCTAGCTGTGATGCAACAAAGGAAAAAATAAGAAAACAGTGTATGTCGCTATATATTTATTCATCGACGTAAAACATTTGCTAAAATCGACCGCTGTTTGTTGATTTTTGTGACGAAAATTTAATAAATCAATATATATCCTATATATATTGATTCTTACATTATAAATCTCCCTTGGCGTTGATCGGAAATGTGGCGTGTTGTCCGCAAGGGTGCGGGCGGGAGCATTAAATGTCTCGATGTTATCGCAAATGAATAAATAATTACGTCCACACTTTTAAAGCACGGGCGTCCTAAACAAATATGCGAATATAAGATCGCAGGCCGTGGCAAGAATGGGGGAAATTGTGGCATCGAAAAAAACTTGAATTTATAGGAAGATTGCAATTTAAACCACAAATAAACATCAGCGTGCGTGGAATGCTTATGCGCAGCCTGTTGCCACCATAGCACACAAATAGACGTATGAGCCAATGGACATTCTTTCAAATAAATTTACTTTCCCTTAAAAGGCAAATTTAGTACAATAAAAAATCTAAATAACAAATTGTTTTAACCTGTTTTTGTAAATTCAACACTAGTATTGTAAAAGCCCATATAAATAAGTATTATTAAAGACATAATGGTAGGAAAACCACAATAATGTATAATGTGTTGGTCGGGTGTATTCTCCGCAGCACTTTAAATGATGATCTTGATTTGAAAATTGTATCGCAAGGTGGCGCTAGTGTTGTAGTACGAAACACTCTCGAATGACGTCACATGTGTTGGGTTGTGCGGCCGAATGGTTAACGCGAGCGACACAATCCAACGGAAAAAAGACTTAATGACAAGATTATTATGGGCTCCAAACCCAGCGCTGTAAAATCGAATGTTAAGCTTAATTGATCTATACCCGATCTGAATGGTAAGAAACGGTTGTATGACCGCGCGACCGACCAAGAAACACTTGAATATAAAAACACGGTCCAGTGAAATGTTCACCGTAGTTAGCACAATAACACTAAATTGGTAAGAGTGTCTAATTTTATAAAAACGCACAATTGTCACGAAGGAATCAAAAGACGAAACGTGAATAAAAATGTGGATTAAGAATGGAAAATTTGAACTCCGGAGATGGCGAAATAAAACACAAACTACACAAAAACGGACGCGTATTTTATCGCAGTATTTTATCGACGTATTTTATCGCAGTATTTTATCGCCGCATTTTATCGCAGTATTTTATCGACGTATTTTATCGCTGCATTTTATCGCAGTATTTTATCGACGTATTTTATCGCAGTATTTTATCGCAGTATTTTATCGCCGGAGTTGAGAAAAATGTGGATTACAAAGAGTTATTACATTGTAGCGGCTGCTTCTTTAATATACAATGTATTGGACTTTACACAGGTATACGGGTAGCGGTTTTACTTTATTATTAATATGTGACTCCGATAAGCGCAACGGTACAATTACAATAATAGATAAGCATTACCGGCTACGTAGATTTATAAGTAGGAACGGGCTGTAGGGTACGTTAAGCGTATACCCGCCCCTGAAACTACACAAGAGCCTAGGCTATACAGACTGTGGATTTGGAAACACAGTGCTGTATAAGCCTAGACATCTCTGTCTGTGTTTCTCTCTGATGAAATGAGGTCTTTCATATGCGATTTTGCAACCGAGGAAAAAAAGCATTGCAGAATATCTAAAAGACTCACAATAGATGATGTTTGCGCTTTTTACAATAGATTATCTCCGCACGTTGAATTTAGAAGTTTTTTCGGTCGCGTTGATTGCATCGTGAATTTAGACAACTGTTCGTCATTTAGTGATTTCTTTGTTCCTTGTAATTTTCTTGGAACGATGTCGCAAGCAGCCAATTATGTCGGTACGACAACATCATGTTAATTATCGCTACAATTATTGTTAAACTTACCAATTAACTGGGTTCAGGCAATGTCAGTTCAATGTCCAATGGAACAATCAACTGTCTAGATTTGGTTTCGTTTCCACCACCTTTCGGCTGAAAAAAGTTAACAGTTTGATAAAATCATCTTACATAGATAGTCTAGTTCTCGTATTCATTCTTCGGTAAATCGAAACATAAATTTTACTTCCCCTGCCTTACCATTATAAAGATCGCTGTTCGGAATTAAAACATTTATCGTCAATCTTCCACTTGTTTTATCTATGGTGGCAAGTGAGCGAAATCGGATCTAAAATGTAAAAAAAATAGTCGAAAATAAACTTTTTAACTCCCAGCGCCCGACTTTTAAAACGTACCTACTTTCATGTAATATTTTGCCTTTTTTATTGCGTCTTACTTTGCCTTCCCTTTTTCGTTAGTAACCTCCCACGTGAGTAGAACATTGTCGCTGTCAATATTTATTTTTCGTCGACATCCAATCACTTGGTCGAAGAAGCTTTTAAATATTAACTTGGCGATACTCAAACATATGACTAATCCACCACCAACTGACGTCACAAACTCAACAAAATGTCATGTTGCTGCCATTTGCATCCATATATTGTTCATTATTACACATTTAATACTAAAATACGTCCCCACCTATGGTTAGGTGCATTACATAAGGTAGAAATTGATATATACAGCAACCCATATTCGTGAGTTAATCGTGAATGAATCTGTTGATTCTATTTCCCATCCCACCAGGCAACAATCCTCCCTTGATAAGGAATGAGACAAATAGTAGGCAGGAGTACCATACTGTACAATCGTATTATCACATGTAATGTCACTACATGTAAACTTGTCTTTCTGTGTTATTGTAGAAACGATGATTCAAGTTGGTTGAATGTTCGTTTAAATTCGATGTTTTTTAAAACACAGTGTTTTTTGAGGGTTTTCAATTTTGTTCAGTCTAAATTTCGAACATTATATTACCACTTTAAGTAATTTAAAAATATCAAACATACGACGGGTACGTCATGGATCCTTTTGCTTCAAGCCGTTTTGTGCATATACGTCATTATGTGCACTGGTTAGCTATTTGTTTGGAGACCAAACTAGAGCAAACAAAGGGTGACGTTGGTGTGTTTTGCCCAACTCTGACACGGTATTACTGAATTGCGACAAAATAACTTTCCAAGTTTAAAATACAAATTATTTGAATGCAATGTATACGCAAGTACTATACCCTGCCAATCACGTGTTAGCCACCACTATTTGTAAAAATCATTTTGATTCTACGTCATGTTTTTTCATGCAAAAATAGTGGATTCCCTGTTTACCCAATCACGGGTATATAACAAATAGGAATAAAGTAAAATTTTCCGAGAAAACGATTAAAGATGGGTATTGAATGCCTGCACATTTGATCGAATTAAAATTATTTTATTTTTCGTTTCTTTTTCTAAAATTTGAAATGAAATTTCCGTTTCAGTTCTATGATATCGAAAAACAAAGAATATCGATCACAAATAGGTTTAAATGCAGGGACAGGTCGTCATATGTATTTTCTTTGGCCTGACGAAGTCCCTGATTGCCACTGCATATATAATACCTTGCACCTCTAAATTGCTTTATTCGTTACATAGGTAATTTTGTCATTGTATTGGACCATAACATCATTATATGTAAATCACATCGTGTATACCAATCAGAAAGGAGTGCAATATGACAGCTAATTTCTACACAAACTTAAAGATGTGATTTTATGTGAATGATACTTTCTAATCTCGAAATATCGGCTGTTAAAAAATAATTGGCGACAAAACTTAATAAAACAGCGGTAATATGGCATGCTTGTCACAATCATAATTTAGGAACAAATAACAATCTTTAAGTTATTTATCAAGGTAATCTTTTGATTGTTCCAATTGGTAAAACGGTGGCTACGGTTTTGGAATCTAGGGGGAAATTCCCTTGATTTATCACCGAAAATTTTGGTTTCTGCATATATAGACCATGTTGTCTAATAAATGAAAAAGTTTATTGAAATTCCATTATCCCTTTTAGTAGATGTCTCGATACCGTTGTCTAAATATGCAGAAACTAAAATTTTAATTAAAAAATTCAGGGAAATTACAAGAAAAAAACAAAATACCTACGGTAATATAGACTTGTTTCATAAATTTACCATAGTGCTTGACAGCCTGGCTCCAATTTAGATCATATTTGGTAGAGTGTTAAAGCTTGAGCCACTATTGTACCACATAAAAATAAATTTAAAATTTACACAGGAAAATACCCTAATATGGCGTCATGTGATATACATGACTGGTTGTGTGATCAACCGTATAATTTATGACGTGTTGCCTTTTTCCTACGTTTGCTGTGCCGTTCATTTCTCTCGTCATTAACTTTAGATCGCCGACCAATAAACAACTATTGTGTTTTGTACCCGTTGTCGGCGCTACAGATTGGTGACCCCGAGACACAGAAACGATATTTCTGTGTAGCAGCAATACTTACTGTAGCAAGAAATGGCAGAGAACGACACAGGCTTACAGGCTGTAGCACTGAAACTACCAACATTTTGGACGAGACAACCAAGAGTTTGGTTTCAGCAAACCGAAGCTCAGTTCGCCTTGAGGAACATTGTGTCAGACCAAACTAAGTACTTTTACGTTGTTTCCTCTCTGGATCAAGATACGGCTTCACGGCTGATTGATCTGTTGCAGCTCCCGCCGAATAATGACAAGTATGTGGCAATTAAACAACGACTTCTAAATACTTTCAGCCTTTCTCGCCAAGAAAGAGCCGCTAGACTATTTAATTTGCCTGAGTTGGGTGACAGAAAGCCCTCTGCGCTTATGGACGAGATGCTATCGTTACTAGGTGGACATGGATTTTGTATGTTAGCGGAACACATTTTTTTGCAACGGATGCCGGAAGACATTCGCATCTCCCTATCCAAGGTCGAGATAGATGATCCTCGACAGCTATCGCTACAGGCAGACCGTCTTTGGCTGGCAAAGCTACATGATTCTAATAGAGACCGGTATGTTGCAAAAGTTGTTACGTCACGCCCTGATACCCGTTACAACGGTGACACCAAGACAGACCTAGTAAAGAATGGAACATTGTGTTTTTATCATTATCGCTTTGGAGAAAAGGCCCGCCGTTGTACAGCACCTTGCTCATACCGGGGAAACGACAACGCCGGTCGTCGTTAATGGCTGCGGCTTCCGGCAATCCATCCAGCCTGTTTGTTGTTTTTGATCGTGCATCTTGCCGTAACTTTCTGGTTGACACGGGTGCAGAGGTTAGTGTGTTACCGCCGACGGCACAGGAGCGCCGTTTTAAGCCACCGGGACAAACTCTTCTTGCAGCGAATGGCAGCGCAATAAAGACATACGGATGGAAGACAGTGCACTTAGATTTTGCTGCCGGTAAGTTTGCATGGAAATTTATGTTGGCCGACGTATCGCGTCCCTTACTTGGTGCGGATTTCCTTCGTGCTCATGCATTAATAGTAGACTTACTGCATGGACGCCTTTTCAGTGCGAGGTCATCTACTAGCATTCCCCTTAACAAAGCATCAATTCTTAACATCATAGCCGTAACGGAAAATAGGTACTCGCAGCTGTTGGGCGAATTTCCCACTATTACAACTCCACAGTTCTCTCAAGCAAGACCCGCACATGGTGTTCAGCACTATATCGCAACCAAAGGTCGCCCAGTTCATTCTCGAGCGCGCCGTTTGTCACCTGAGAAACTTATGCTGGCAAAACGAGAATTTCGGAAGATGGAAGAACTTGGAATCATTCGACGTTCTTCAAGCCCCTGGGCATCACCTTTGCACATGGTGCCCAAAGCGTCCGGAGGCTGGCGACCCTGTGGTGACTACCGCCGAGTTAATGCAGCAACCGAACCGGACAGGTATTCGATTCCCCATATACATGATTTTTCTGCTCGTCTAGCAGGTTCAAAAATTTTTTCTAAAATTGATTTAGTCAGAGGGTACCATCAAGTCCCAGTCGCTGTGGAAGATATTCCAAAAACTGCAGTAATCACTCCGTTCGGATTGTTCGAGTTCCTCCGCATGCCTTTTGGTTTGAAAAACGCTGCCCAAACGTTTCAGCGGCTAATGGACACTGTATGCCAATCTCTTGAATTCGCTTTTGTTTACTTAGACGATATCTTAGTATCCAGTCGTTCAACTGAAGAACATCAAGACCACCTAAAACTATTGTTCCAGAAGCTCGCCAGCCACGGGTTAGTCATTAATGTTTCAAAATGTCAATTTGGCGTATCTGAAATTGATTTTCTTGGTCATCATGTTACTACCCACGGTGCAACACCACTTACGGAGAAGGTTGAAGCCGTACGTCAGTTTTCGCCACCTTCCACAGTAAAAGGTTTACAAGAATTTGCTGGGATGATAAATTTTTACCACCGGTTCATCCCAGGGGCAGCAAAAATAATGAAGCCAATTTATGCAGCATTTACAGGAACAGCCAAGAAGGACCTTGTGTGGACCGACCCACTACACTCTGCGTTCCAGGGTGCCAAGACAGCCCTCGCCAATGCCACTCTGCTTCACCACCCACTTACTAATGCAACGACTGCAATTACCGTTGATGCTTCAGGGACAGCTCTTGGTGCTGCCCTTGAACAGTGGATCGATGGTACATGGAAGCCAATTGCATTTTTCAGCCGACACCTTAGGACGCCAGAACTAAAATACAGTGCTTTTGACCGCGAGCTCCTCGCACTGTACTCTTCAATACGACATTTTAGATATTTTCTTGAAGGAAGAGTATTTCTTGCTTACACTGATCATCAGCCATTAACTTTCGCCTTTACGAAAGTTTCGGAACCGTGGTCCGCCCGCCAACAACGGCACCTCAGTTACATATCAGAATTTACACCTGATGTCCGGCACATCCAAGGAAAAAACAATCATGTCGCGGACGCACTTTCCCGGTCATTTCCAACCACGATCCAAACAGTCCTTGCCGATATGGATTTTATTTCCATGGCAGAAGATCAACGTGATCCAGAGATCCAAGAATACCGCAAGGAAACGTCTCTGCAGCTTGAAGAGGTGCGACTAGCAAAAACAGGAGTGTCTGTCCTATGTGACATGTCAACGGGGCATCCCCGACCTTTAGTACCATTATCATGGCGCAAGAGGGTTTTTAACCTCATTCACGGTTTGTCGCACCCCTCTATTCGCTCGACTCGCAAACTCGTGGCAGCGAAATTTGTCTGGCTTGGAATGCAAAAACAAGTTGGAGAGTGGGCAAAGCAATGCATCGGTTGTCAAAAAGCGAAAATCCAACAACATGTAAGGTCAGCATTATCAGAGTATCCCCCCACAAACGAACGTTTCCAAAGCCTCAATTTGGACATTGTTGGGCCGTTACCTCCATCTCAAGGGAAAACTTACTTGCTGACAATCGTGGACCGGTTCACTAGATGGCCAGAGGCGGTTCCTATGGAGAATGCAACCACTGGAAACTGTGTGAGAGTTTTTTTATCCCACTGGGTGGCAAGGTTTGGCGTGCCTTCTCACTTAACAACTGATCGGGGCCCACAGTTTACTTCAGAGTTCTGGTCTGCCTTCAACGAGACACTGGGAGTAAAGCTTCACCGCACGACGAGCTATCATCCTCAAGCAAACGGTTTAGTGGTGAGGTTTCACCGACATTTAAAGAGCGCACTCATGGCTCGGCTGGTAGATTCGAACTGGGTTGATGCCCTGCCGTGGGTGCTCTTGGGAATCCGCACAGCACCCAAGGAGGACTTAAAATGCTCTTCAGCAGAGTTGGTATATGGCTCACCACTAACAGTACCAGGTGATTTTATTCAGCACACAAATGATACGCCTGCTCCCACAGTTGTCCTGCAGAAACTACGTGAGCCAATCCGACAGTTCAGTCCAGCTCCAATGTCCCGACATGCCCTCATCACCTCGTCAGTTCCACCAGTTTTGAGCTCCAGCCCATTTGTATTTGTACGAAAGGACTCTCACCGCCCGCCTTTAACACCGCCATACGAAGGCCCATACAAAGTTATTCAGTCGGGATCAAAAACGTTTAAACTGGATATTGGAGGTCGAGAAGAGATTGTTTCGATCGATCGGCTTAAACCTGCACACCTTGACCTTACCCAACCTGTTCAGGTGGCAATACCGCGGAAAAGAGGACGACCTGCACGAACTGTTAATTATTCATCATAAACATTCTCCGTTTCTAGGGGGGGCCTATGGCGTCATGTGATATACATGACTGGTTGTGTGATCAACCGTATAATTTATGACGTGTTGCCTTTTTCCTACGTTTGCTGTGCCGTTCATTTCTCTCGTCATTAACTTTAGATCGCCGACCAATAAACAACTATTGTGTTTTGTACCCGTTGTCGGCGCTACACTAAAAAATTAAAATTTGTCTCCATATCATGATTAAAAAGGGCATGCCATGTCGACCCAACATCTTTGGGAAATTGCTGGTACAAGAGGACGGGGGGACGAATCACTTTGTATCTTAGATTCAAACTTGAATCCATTAGCTCGAAACCTGATACTTCGAACCGCTCTTTAGCAAATGATTGATAATCATGCATCAAATCAATATTTATGGTGGCCAAGCTTGTATGCATATATTGTTGCACATTTAATACTGAAATACGTCCCCACCCATGGTTAGGTGCATTACATAAGGTTGAAATTGATATATACAGCAACCCATATTCGTGAGTTAATCGTGAATGAATCTGTTGATTCTATTTCCCATCCCACCAGGCAACGATCCTCCCTTGATAAGGAATGAGACAGGTAGTAGGCAGGAGTACCATACTGTACAATCCTATTATCACATGTAATGTTACAACATGTAAACTTGTATGTGAAATCGTTGGAACGATGATTTAGGTTGATTGAATGTTGGTTTAAATTTGATGTGGCCAATTTCTATGTTGCTTGACTGCTTGTACACAATGGGGATTTTGTTTTTGTTCAACCATAAAGTATTGAACATATTGAACATTACAACAAGGTAGTTTTGGCCTATATGACGAATTAGCCTACATCGTTTTATGCACTATTTGACAACAAACAAAGTCGGATCACGTTAACAATGTTTAAATTTTTTTGTGTATTTTTTCAGAATATGTTACATGGAGAATCAGGTGCCTTTGTGGTCGGTTGGCGTGCTTATATATATATATATATATAGCACTAAATCTGACCTGAATTCTTCAACTAATTATGGGTCTTATTTGGAAAAATGGGACACATATTGTTTTTGTCCGTTTTTTTTTTCTTTTTTTTTTCGTCAAAGGTTTGACAGGCATAGCATGGCGCCCCGACATCTACCGGAAGGAATAATCGAATCGTAATGAAACTTAGCCATTCGTTAGACAACATGGTTTAGATATGCAGAAACTAAAATTATGGGTAAAAAATCAAGGGGAATTCCCCTGGGAGGTTAAAAACCAAAACGGTATTTTTTATGAAAAATTTAGCTTTTTGTGGCATTGCGCTTGAACGGCTGCTCTAATTTTAATCATATTTGGTGAACAGTAAGGGTGTTAGTGACTGATTTAACTCTTAAAAGAAATAACAAATTTACCTAGGGAAATGCCCTAAAAAACTCGATTTTGTACTGAAATCATGATTGTGACAGGCATGCCATGTCGCCCCAACATCTTTCAGGAGTAATGGAATCGCAATGAAAATTGGACATTTTTTAGACAACATGGTTTAAGTATGCAGAAACTAAAATTTTAGAAGAAAAATCCAGGGGAATTCCCCTAGGACGTTAAAAACCAAAACGCTATTTTTTTCTAAAAAATTAGCCTTTTTTGGCCATAGCGCTTAAACGGCTGTTACAATTTGAATCATATTTGGTAGAATGTAAGTGCATTAGTCACTGATTTAACACTTAGAAGAAATAATAAAATTACCTAGAGAAATACCCCAAAAAATAGGATATGTTCTCAAATAATGATTGTGACAAGCATGCCATGTCGCCCCGACATCTACCACAATGAGTAATGAAATCGCAATGAAAATTGGACATTTGTAAGACAACATGGGTTTAGATATGCAGAAACTAAAATTTTGGGTAATGAATCCAGGGGAATTCCCATAAGACGTTAAAAACCAAAACGTTATTTTTTCTAATAAATTAGCTTTTTGGGGCATAGCGCTTGAACGGATGCTCTAATTTTGATTAGATTCGGTAAATTGTTAGACCATTAGACACTCTGAGCAAAGTAAATAAAAGAAAACATTTACTTAGGGTAATTTCCTTGAAAACGAAGATATGTTCCTGAATTACGATTGTAACAGACATGCCATATCCCACTGACATCTCTAATAAGCAGTCTACAAATTAGATTAAAACTTTAAGAATTGTTACATAACATGAGTCACTTATAAAAACAGAAACTTATCTACTAAACTCGGGGGAGTTTCCTGAAACCATGAAAAAATATCGGGCTGTTTTGGGAATTTAGCTTCATTTCACTACAGCGCTTGAAAAGAATTTTAATTTAAAACATTTGTGGTGAAATGTTCGTAAATTTAAGACTTTTATCTTTTATTTAACTGCACATGGGCAAGAAGTTTGGCTGGTTAACTATGGGACCCATGCGTTTATGCTTGCAGAAACAAACTACATGCTCGGTGTATAAAATACAAATTGTGGTTAGGGACCCTGTACCATGAATATGTGGCATACAACATGTGTTTTACAAATGGTGGTGGTTAAACACGTGGTTGACACTCTCTAGTTAGACTCCGAATTGACTCCGTCTCGGAGGGTTTCTGAATTGTATCTTATAAACTAATTCAGTAAAACAAATACAGTTAAAAAATATAATAATCCCCCATGTATATTGGTACCGCCAGTAGATCAAACGGAATAAAACAGTTCACTGCAGATTAGTCTAAATATACATTTGAACGGATGCAATATATGGGACAATTGTGGGGGTGATACATTTTCCAAGTGTTAACTGTTCGCAGTAATAAATATAACACTGCTGTAGTAAGTGTTAATAAATCACTTTTGTTTGTTTAAAGTTTGTTGTGGTAACTAAATTGATTGAGTTATGTGGTTAACATTTAAAATACTGTTAATTTTAAAGTAACTCAAAGGTCCCTATAGGGTGGCTCAAAGGACCCAACTGTAGGGGACCATTGAGCCACTTTGAGTCTTGGTACATTTTTGACCCCTGTCAGCACAGCTTACATTTCAAAAGCTTCAAACGTTGTCAAAATAAACTCCAAATATGCTAGCACTGGTAACACTTGTTTTTAACGCAAGTGCATCAACCATAGAAATCTTATGAAACATTTTCGAAAAAGTGGCTCACAGGTCCCGCCCTTCCCCTACACACATGGGGCATAGCTTAGGTAGGTAGAGGTTAAGTAGGTAAAGTTAAAGCCTGAGAGGGCAGCGTGTCCAAGGGAGGACAAGCCAAAATGCTCTCAGATAATATGAAATCATATTCAGTTTATATGCCACACATAACAGGAAACACATGTGTGTACACGGGGTTTATACGGCGTTAAACAGAAAACTCGGGGGAAACAAATTATCGACTGAACTGCCAAAACAGGAAACTAATCGCAATTTCCCATGCACAAAATATGAACACATGGCATGGCGACCTAGTTGTAAAAATGTACAGTAAGACAATTATAAATACGTGTGGGATTCCCACAATAATATCAAATTGTCCCCAAACTATACGTCAAGTACTATGCCCAATTATCACAGCTATGATGGTTTATGTGGATATTTGTTGTGACATTTGATTTATTTCTATTTTTATAGAGCAACCTTGAATAGGAGGTGAATTGGGACATTGAGGTACAAGAGGAACGTAGTAAGGTGGGTTCGAATCAATTTGTATCTTCGTTTCAAACTTGAAGTAATTAACTCGAACCTGGTATTTCGAACCGCTCTGCAGCTACAGGTTGATAATCATGTATCAAATCAATATTTTTGAGTTGCTTTTAAAACATGGGGGATAAACATTAGTCTTTTACTGTCTTTATTTTCAACGATGGGCAAAGGTTGTTTTGTCCGTCCCTTGTTGAACAAAGGATTTATCAAATTGGAAACAAACTTATTTCTTTGTACAGAGATGTTGGAAATCAAAGGAAATTCATCGATAAAGTAACCAAGTCACCAAATTTTATTAACCTGAAATATCACGTTATTTGTATCGATTGTATCTACCATAACATTTTTATATTATTTTTTTATGTTAATTGTTCCGTCTGTTTTCATCGCACTTCACGTATTTTTCGTGTAAAAATAAAATATACTTTGTATTTCAAGGGACATTTCCTGAATCCAGAACTATAGCAAAAACTATCTTTCGATCTCTGTGTAGACCAGGGGTTCTTAAACTGGGGAGCGCGCCCCCCTTGGGGGGCGTGGAAGCTTCTCAAGGGGGGCGCGAGCATGACAGTGACATATTGCAGGGTTTGAATTAACGATTTTGAAACGATTCGCGAAATGCGTGGGATACGAGAAAATCGTTTTCGCGCTTTAGCTATGTTAAATTGCCTTAGAATGCGGTTTCAGAGCCTCTCAAACTAATCTTTAAATCCAGAAAGATAATTCATTAAGCAAACAGTACCGTTAGTAAGTAGTAATGATAAACTACAATACACGTATCGTGAGTTAATGCGTGTAGGATAGGACGAATATCGACGAAACGAAGCCTTTGAAACGAGTAATCTTACTTGTTAAAACACCATATAACCTTATTATAAAGAGGTGTGTCGCGTCTCCGCCAATCATAAATAAAGGAATCGTGGTATATGAACGCATAATGGCTATTGTTGCGTTGTAATAGAAATGCTTATTATGCGTCAATAATGCAAAGTAAAAGCAAGGTAAATAAATGTAATAGTAATTCCATTGTTAAATGTTATGTTGAAGGCAAAATATGTTATATTGTGTTGATGATTTATTATTAAAAGTGCGCGAAATTAGCAACGGTAATTTATATTTTCGCGATTTTGTTAAATTTTGTATTTCGCGAATAGTGATTTGTGATCCCTTGCATCCTTCACACTAAGCAGGGTATTGGCAAATAAATTATTGCTCTATTTTTCGTAAATTTGAATTTTGATTAGGTGAGGCGTGAGCATGAATCACAAATCTCAAGGGGGCGCGACTGAAAAAGTTTAAGAACCACTGGTGTAGACGTTAGACACTTTAACAACATAATTCAATAGGAACCTACGATAAAGTCAAAACAAGATTGTGACTTCGCTAAAGAAGCAAGCACTATTAACTTGGTTATGTGCAATTTGACCTTCCGAATAGTTTGGTGGGTTAGTGCATTGCGTTTCGGTTAAAGACTTGCAGTTTCGAAACCGAACGATTGTTCGACACATTCTTTTAGTGGGTTAGTGCGTCGCCTTTCGGCCGAACAGTTGCAGGTACAAAACTGGTAGCTGGATGGTCGGTTGTTTCATTGTGCAAGCGGACATGACAGGAAACATTAAATAAAAGTCTCATACACAAAACACTGCAAAAGCTCCGGCAATCTGACAGTGGGCGCGAGGTAATCTGGCGGTTGTTTCTGCGGTAACGCCTCTTTTGTTTCACATCCACGAGTATGATTATCCCAAAGTTTGTCAGTTTGTTATTTTCACAGGGTTGTCTCATTTTCTTAGAGCGTTGAGTGGCCGCCTTCTGGTACATCGGAACCATCCGCTAATCGAACATCGGAACCATTAGCTAATCAGTTGTGTCTTTAGACGTTGATAAAGATTGTCTTTTTATCTTTTTTTCATACACTCCTCACACACTGCACAAAACAATAACAGGGAAACCAGTCCAATAGTACTTATGTGCCAGAATATAACCCCATTTGATAGTGTGTTGCTTAATCTTATTTCCTTCTTAACTATTTAAGTTCCAAAGTTTGAAATTATTAAGTTAACAAAGGCTTAATGAGCTATGTTAGGTTATAGGCAAACAGCTTACGTTAGGTAAACGGCTTACCTAAGCTATGGTTAGGGTTAGGTAAACAGCTTGTGTCATACAATTGATATATGAAAAAGCAAACACAGGGTTATTTCTCAGGGTGGAGCAATGGTAACGTGGGTAAATGACCTGTGCCATGGAATCAAAAACACAGTTAATGTCGTCTAGTTTAATTTGGTAGTACGGTGTAAAATATGGTTGATATATGGTGATAATAGTTATTAATATGACGATACTGTTTTCTGTAGTAAACAAAACTAAAAGAACAAATTAGTTAACTTTATCAATCTAACGTAAATCATATACACACTACTAAACAAACTTTGGGCTTTCAAGGGACGAAAAATGCGGTATCAAAGGTAAATCGTACTGCAGCTTATACAGTAAGTAATTCGGAAAGACGAAGGAAATCTGTGCCATGTGGTCTAGTATAGGCGATTGCAACACATTCGTCCATTTACTCCATTATAACACAATTGCCCTTTAACGCAAATTATAATGGTTTGGCATAGACCACAAGAAAACATGTAAACATGATGAATAATAATAGGTCGAGCTATCTTACACGAAGTAAATGGAAGTGCATGAAACCGACGCAATAGTCCAAATCAAAACTATAAAATCATTTGGAATTTATTGGGAAAATATGGTCGTGGGGTTTTGTAAATCGCTTGTTCGATAATCGTTTTCTTGGCAAAGTTTTGACGTATATTCACTTGTAAAATATAATCGAACATGTTTGTTGCTAGCCGACATATTACGTCGTAGTTTACGATCCAATACAGCAATTTAATTCTTGCTAAATCCGCCCTACCTTCGTAATATCCGTTTTACAGACGCAGACCAGTTTCCCCAAAACAATTCGTGGGAGCCAAATTCTATTTGGGTTACATTGTCGTGTTTTATTATCTTAAAATGTGGTATAAATCATAATTCTGCAGTGAGGTCGATTCTACTCGTTAATATTGGAGATCAGTTTAAGTCAGGCACTGACCACTGCATAGGGAAGGCCAGCTTAATGCGTACTGTCTGCTAAGCGACAAACAACCAAATATCTATAGTTTCAAAGTCAAGAGGTAATTTTTCAAACAAACCACTTTAGCTAGTGGAAATATAATGTAAGCTTGCATAATTTCGTATTTCCACTGGGCACTGATTTTGTTTATGTACAAGTTGGTTTATCGAGCTCCAGTTTGAAGCAAGAATGATTGCATTAAGGTTTATGATGTTTGGTCCGCCATCTGCTATTCCACTACACAACTTTCCTCGGTGAATGCGTTTTCATTTAGACTTCCAAATAAAGCGAAATAATTGAGTATTAAGTTGTGTGATAAACTGATTACGTGGAAGAGAAGGTAACAACGATAGTTTAGTGAAGCCGAACTCTTTAGTGTCACCTACCGACTGCGATCAGTGGCTTTGCCTTAGGATTCTACTCAATTGGACTTTTGTGATAACAAAGTGAATTCCTCTTGTTTAAATCTTTTAAATGAGTTTTTCTCAATAAGTTTAAAGTAACTAGTCAATCAATCTAATATCGTCCCTCAAATTGCCTCTAATTGGAGTATAAGGATTCGGCTTAGGAGGCGTTCAACCTATTATTCTCCTTATCTCTCCAATGCAAACTTTTCTCACAAAAGAGCTGTTACTTAACAACTTGCCGAAGAAGGTATAGATTTTTTTAAAATTTAAAAGTGAAGCATGGATATGTAACCTAAACTCAAAACTCTTAATTTTTTTACTCCAAAATTTATCACCGTGTGTTGCGAATCTCGAGTTAGCTGACTCAAATTCCTTAATCTAGGAATTTCCTGGATTAAGACATGATTTTTTAAAATCTTTAACGATTTTATAATAAATTCTATGAATTTTTGTTGCGACAGTGGTCGTTCGCTGGTTCCGGGTCAACGAACTTGGGAAATTCGCACGAAAATAACGGCAAAATTGGAGTAGGCTAGATTCTGTTTTGTTTGCGTAGATTTTAGTGTAGGTTGTTTTCGGGTGCCTCGTCTAAATACTACAGTATCGCTTGGATCGCTTGGATCGCTTAGATCACTTAGATTGCTATGAAAAGTAAGTCTAACCCTGTTTCAAACACTAATCTCAACCCTATAGAACTAACTTTAACCCCAACCCTAACATTAATATCATGGCTTTTGTAATTACTAAGTATAGTAAGCGATCCAAGCGGTCCTGTAGTATTTAGAGGTACCGCTTTTTTCTACATACCAATTATGTTCACGGAGTTAAAACCTTTACAAATAGAATAGCAAAGGATATTCATGTTTATACCAGTGAATGGCAAAACCAAGGGGGTTAAAACACGGGGAATCGTCAGATTACCTCGCGCCCACCGTCGGGTTACCGAAGCTTTTGCAGTGTGTTGTATATACAATATAGACGTTCCTTTAATTTGATATTACCCATTAATACGCTTGGTTGAGGCAATGTCCGGTAAGTGCACACAACCAACTAGCTTGCGAGTAGTTTTTTAAAATGTCTAGATCTGTGCATCTGCTACACCTCATCTATGAGAGCGATTCCATCTCTGTTTCTCGTCACCATGTATGTAATATGCAGAACCTAATCAATGTACTTTGGGGATCCAGGAGTTTTTAATACTTGGCGGGGCTATGTCTTGCACTAAATCTGAAGATTCATAGTTATTAGGACTACAACATGACTCCAATATTCACTTGTTGTAGTTGATTCCAATAAAACAAATTTAAACACAAAGAAAACCAAGCTATTGCCTTTATACCTGGGCTGCTTGAGATGTCCAGTCCTACCTGCTGCTCTAACCAAATTCGTCTTATTCCAGGGGTTTATTTGACAGAGCAGGCCATATAGGCTCTTTCCCAGAATCAGAATATTGGGTCGAACAAACAAATAAGAAATATTTGAAAAAAGCCAACACTATTAAAATATGTGCTAAAAGGTTTGATGTATCACCGAGAAGGTCGCACTCGGCGCTCGGTGAAGTTGGGGCAACACTTACCTACCTGCTTTGGTTGAAAAACTTAGAAGTGCTCTTTTTTAAATTTTACTATATCTTAACAAAAGTATAATTAATTAAATCTTACATGTTTATACTTAACTTCTTTATCGAAAAAGGGTATTCTAAAAACAAAACCTATGCTTACTGCCCTTAACAAATTTTGCGTGAAAAAAGTCTGAAAATACCTACTGCCATTTTAATAACGTTTCGTTACAAAATAATGAAACGAAAAAAATGTCGTCTGCCAATTAAAAAATCCAGGAAATCATGACTCAGGAACGGTCAACGAACAAATGAAAGACTTTTTTGCGCAATCGCCGATAATACGACAGAATCCTGCAATATTCGCCTTTTTCTTTCGGTGGCTTCTCTCAAGGTCGGGTTAGCTGAGCGAACGTTAAGCGAGGTTTCTGCACACCGATTAATATTTTTGTTTAATCCCTGATCAGCCAATCAGAGATCCTGAGCGAGGTTTCTGCATACTACCCTTATTAGTCCCCAGACTAAAACCTAAGATTTCTATTGTTTCATTTATTTATTGCGTTCATTGAACCGTTACGGCGTCGTCGCTGAAAATCATTCATTTTTGTGCTAGTTTAATTGGATATTGGTGGTTAATGTTAATTTGATGAACTGATTAAGCGTATACGTTACCCAAAAATTGCCTGCTATATCCACACCGATATTGGTAAAATTACACGACATACACACAGGGTGTTTTTTTTGTGTCGAAAGAGCAATCACTGGTCAAGTTACGCTGAGGCTTGATCTTTGTCAACACAGGGTTGGCACGTAGAATAGGGTTTTGCCCAATTTCTACACCGTGATTGGGAAAACGAAGGGGGGTTAAGTAATATTTTAGTTTACTCAGGGTCACCGTTGGTTACCTGAGCAATTGCAGAATGTTGTGTACGATTAAGATATTACTTAATTTTAGCATAAGCTAGTAATCAACACTGGATTCAGGGTTCATGAAATATCCACTAAATGCTTTGCCCAAAGACTCAACTCCACTGTACACAGGAGATGTATTACAGTTACAGGGCATCTATATGTTGCTCTAACAACAGCTTGCCCCTGGATGATTGTCACCTTATAACTAATGTTGCTAAGATACTAAAAATCTCCCAATTATTTTATGTCTACAGTTGGGTAAAACAAATTTAAAGTTAAAGAAAATTGCAAACCCCGACCCACTGTCAGTAAGAGTTCAAAGAAATATTTTTATTAACACTGAGCCCGGATATAAATGCGATTGTAAGAAGGCCCCAACCCGCAATTAGTAAGCTGCTAATTGCCCCGACTGATTAGATTGGTGGGTTACTGGGCCGTCTTTCAGTCAAAGGGTTGGTGGTTTAAAACTGTTCGAAAGCTAGCCGGTTTGGTCCTTGGGAAAGGCACTTAGGATAGGATAGTCCAAGGGGGTTAGGTTAACACACGGGCAATCGTCAGATCACCTCGCGCCCATCGTCGGGTTACCGGAACTATTGCAGTGTGTTGTATATGATAGACACTTTCCATAATTTGGTAGAACTGATTAATCTGCTGGGTTCAGGCAATGTCCGTAAAGTGCCTTGCCCAAGGACAGTAGGTCTGTATAAGGTAAAAGATTATATGTTTAATAACTCGAGAAATGAAAACAGGGATGAATGAATTTGTAATTTATTTCAAATCTGTTTCCAAAAATTGCAAAACTCTTACAGAATCATCAATATCTTGCCAAACTTTAAAACAACATAAAAAAATCAATAAAATTTCACAAATTTACCATCTTTAGCAAAGTATTGATCTGCTTAACTCACTGTGAATATTAAAACTCGGAAAAAAAAATACGCAAAATGATGAATTTTGCTGAAACACAGGAACAATACAAGCGGCAGGCACATTACTTTGCCTTCATGGCAATTTTAACATGAATTAAAAGAAATCCTACGATGCTTAAAAACTGACACAATTTGTTTAAAAATATAAACACGAAATTTTTAAAAGGTTTAACTCTCCTTTTAGATATTTTTAATACTGGTCTTATTATTTAATTTAATCTTTCTGAAACATGGCACAGTGAAAAAAACAGCCACAAGTAAAAGTGGCAGTAGAATGCACTATACACCTTTAACATGGCGTATTTTCAGAAAAGAATATCGTATTTTTATGAAAGTTGGCGTACTTGCATGAAAAACAAATTTAAAAAAAACATTCAAATCGTGCGAAGCATTAATCGCTTAAAGGTTAATTTTTTTCAATTCTTATTACTTAGTAATTGTCAAAAAAGGTGCATTAAAAACAATATTTGCCAAAAATTTTGACCCCAAATTTCGGGGCCTACCTAAAAATATCAGTTAACAAATCAGCGCATAAAATTGGTACGAAATAATATTGAACATTCTGCTATTTGGGAATGTTCCGAATGGATTAAAACGATTTTATCAATATAAGTTTTTATCATAAAATTTTACCATATGCAATTACTAGCATAAAAACGCCAACTAAAAGGTGAAAAAATGCATAAGGTGTGTTACACGATGTTATGTTGTATTAGCATAAGGTTGTTTTGTACAAGTAATGTTTGGGTTTTTAGATTAATTTTAATGTTACTCTGTGGATTAACATAGACAGGAAATTACATTTTTTTGCATGTGGAAAAACTGTTTTGTATTAGTAATTTTTGTTAAAGTTTTAACCTTGAAATTAGGATGTTTATGTTTAATTAAAAAATGTGTTTTTTTAAATACATTTTTACTGGAATCTGATTATTAAAATACAAGGAGGGTGGGTTTGATGTGGAAACGTACATGGTTACATGACCAGCTATTTATGGGCAATGGAATGTAAAGGGATTGACAAAATATATTTTCCATCTAATTTTTTACCGATGGTTGATTATGTGGAAAATACATTTTTTTAGTTAAAATTAGGTAAACATGCAACATCTTGAAATTAGTTATACAGACAACTGCTTAAAATTAGATGAAGTCAACAACAATGACTGTATAGAAATGTTAAAATCAGATTTGAAGGAAGCAGCATTTGAGAGTCGATAAATTCCAAGTGCAGCAAGGAAGAATATAACGCCTTAAAACTGCGTCAACCCCACAGTATTTCACCTCAGGGGGGCATCACAGTGCAAATTTATGGGTAAAAACCAAAATTCCAGATAAAACAACCAAATAAAATGCACACCTTGAAAAGCTGCATTTTTTGCAGATTTTTCAGATAAAAACGAGAGATTTTTAAGAAGAAAGTTTAAAATCCAGAAACTTCAAAATGTTTGTATTCGAAAGATATTCAAGGCAGAAAAGGGGAAACTTCGGAGAAGGAGCTTAAATGGTGGGATTTTAAGCAGAATCATAGAGAGAAGCAAATAGGTGGATATTGGTGTTTATGCCACTGTATTTGCATTTTGCAACAAGCTAGAACCTGTGCAGGAGATACTTTCATGTTAGAAAGCTTCACCCAAGTTGTAATATGGGTGGGCGGCCGTACCTGGGTGTATGAGGGGTGTTCTGGATGACATTATGCTGAGGATTGTTTGGGATCTATGTTTATTTTCTTTAAATGGGGGAACACCCCTAGGTACGACCATAATAGAAACATAAAATATTCCACATCGAAACAAAATATTTGGGTTTAGATGATATAGGGTTGGGGATGTTTTCTTTGGGAGAAATACCCTGGGTACAGATATGGGAGAAAGATACTGAACATCAAAACAATATAAACAAGAAATCAACTGTGCAGACATCAACAATTGCCACAGAATTTAAATTTAACAACAAAAGACCAAATTTTAGACAGAAACGGAGAAAAGTTCAAAATAGATCCAACTTTTACCTGAACAACAGAAAACAACTCAAACAATATTGATATATACAAACATGGATATTATGGACATACTGTTTGCTGTAATGTAAAAGTATTTAGTAATTTATGTTAATAATGACAAGATTAAATCGTCGGGTTCTTAATACAGGTCGAACACATGTTTACAACAACATAGAAGTATCAGTTTACTGAATTAGTTTAAGTTTTAAGAAATTTCACTCGCTTTTTTATGATTGAATTGTTTTTAAAGTGTGAAATTGCTTTGTTTTTTAAGGAAATCAAATTTAACCATAAATAGCACCAAATATAAGATTTCCATGATGTTAGCACCGCTGAAGAAATTAAATACATTGGGATAAATGTTTGATCAAAAACTCTCTAAACATAACTGAAATATTAGGTTGATCTATTTGTGACATCACAATCTTGCCAGTGACATCACATTTGTTGGTAAATACACATCAGTGACATCACAAAGTGATCAACATAGCTATCTTCAGTCATGATTAAAGGTTTTTGAGGGGTTGGATAGGAGGGGGGGATAAAAACGGAAATCTTGAACAAAACAGATACAACAATTAATGGGTAAAATTATTTACAAAATTAAGCCACAAACACAGGTGAAGTGATTTGAACAGTAGTTCCTAAGTTATGAACTGTATGGGTTGACAAATGTTGTCAAAACTAGTTGTACTGTAATCGGTTTAAAAACAAATTTTATTGGTCCTAGTTAATAGAACAGGATTTAAAGGTTTTATGTTTGTATATTTGCTGGTTAATGTTGGATATTTGGGATTTTTAATGTGTGTTTTGTCTGATTTGAACAGCAAATTTTATACCTTTTTACTATAAGGCTGTGAATATATCGCACTTGGCAATTCAGTCGTAATATAACAC
>CH002810.1:23432-47521 GCA_000149265.1 Ciona savignyi | reverse complement strand
AATTCGCCTAAACCCAGCGGATTAATGGGTTTTACCAAATTGAAGGAACGTGTCTATCATATACAACACACTGCAATAGCTCTGGTATCCCAATGGTGGGTACGAGGTAATCTTAACGATTGCCTGTGTGTAATAAAAATAAATGTTAATGACTAAATTAAGTCAAATTTTAGTTTAAACTGGGTTCTTATGACTACCACATGTGCAATTTGGTAGGTGAGGGCAGTTGTACCCCAGTGTTTTAAATCTTTACTTAGAATTAGTTTCAAAGATTTTTATTTAAGAAACAAAGCAAATGTTTGATAACCAAATGTATCAAAAATATGAATATGACATAACACAAAAATAAATGCATTTTAAATTGGCTTAATCATTTTTGTTTTATTAGTAAAAACCTAGCCTAAGATAAGTTGTCATACAAAAGTGACTGTATAAATTTAAATATATATTTATTATTGATGTATAGAATTATAGAAAATGTTAACAACTCACTCAGTTAGGAGGTTTCCAATGCGAGTACAATCATACATATCATAGAACCAAATCCCATAAATCAGTTCTGAAATATGTAAAACAAAATGTAAAAATCGTTTTCTTTTGGCCTTGATAAAAAAACAAAAAAAATAGAAAACTTTATAGTTTATAATAGACCTAACAGACCAATTAGGTTTAACACAGCAGTAGTAACAAGAAGGTTGTGGTTTGATAGCCACCCTGGCCACTTATTGAAGGTGTGTGGGTGGGCACTTAATAAATGTTGACTCGACCCAAAAGTTTCAAATTGATCATTCAATGATTACCGGTACTATAAAACATACAATGTACTAGAAATGTTAATTACCGACTGTAGGCACAAGGTAATCAGTAGAATATATGTGTTATAATGACCCCTGCATTTCCCACCTAGCATATAAAGTACGATCTATATCAGGGGTAGGTAACTTCTGTAGTCAGGGAGCCAGATGTGGGAAAATAAAATTCTTCGTAGGCCAGATTATTGCATTCTGAATAGTATTTAATATTTTAATTACTGGGTATGGTAACATACAGTTTGCAGGCCGGTCAAAATCCTTTCACAGGCCGGACCGTTGCCTGTGGACCGTATGTTGTCCAAGCCTTTTCTATATAAATTACATCATTGTGAATAAACATTAAAGCAACTTACGCTTTGCATTAGTGTAAAGCAGGAATGGAGTTTTGTTTTGGAACTCGAGGTCTCCAGAGATGGACTCGGTAAGGTTGTCCATACTCAGTCGATTCATGATTGTGAAACTATACAACGGTGGTGCCACACTATATACATACAAAATTGTGTGAAAACCAAAGTTAGTTTTAAAAAGCAGTGAATATCATGCTACTATACTAAGAAGCGATTAAGGTTCAAATTCAGTCAGGATCTAAAGGTGCAGTGTTGTAAAGCCAGATCAGGGTAGCATTGCTATGCAGACACTTATGAAAATATAACTGGAAAAAAGGTGATTTCCAGTACTACATAAGCCCAAAATACATCAACTTACTTACAATTATAATGGTAAATACAGGTGAAGCACGGAATATATCTAACAAGTAAGAACAAATACATTTCATGGGGAGTTACAACACGTTTCCATGTCTACCGAGGTATTGAGTGAAAATGTTAGGAAATGATTCCATACCACGTTTGTGTGATACTAGTGGTGGATATGACTGAAACATTTGTTTGTCACTTGTGAAAATGAATATGTGACAAATAAATATGATAAACTGACCGGGTGTAGACGAACAATGTCCCTTCTACTTCTGTCTTTTCCTAGAAAATTATTAATTCTTAAATAGCACAAATATGACTATCAGCATAAATTTCTTATTAACTCATAAATCTAAAAATGTGTTTCATCTTGATTTTTAAGTAAAAAGTTTGTTTTGATTTTTATTATTACTTTTAATTTACATCGTTTTCATTTAAATTTTAATAAATAGAATTTTTAACCATTGCAAAACGGTGCCAGGTGCACAATTGGTAAACATGGAAGCATACTAATCATAACATCTAGTAAGTATAGATTTGGTAACACTAGAAACGTAATAACATAAAGAAGAAGTATAGAGCCCTTGAAAATACTATAAACCGCATGATTTACAATCCAATTTCCACCGTGACAATTATTGTTGCTTTGCAACACTTAAAACATTGGTGTAAAGTAGACTGTTAGTGTTTTTGTGTATACCGTAAATTAGAATCAATAATTCACTAAAGTATCACGCTGTAAGCACTTTGTCCAACAAATAAAAGCCGAAAAATTCCAATATCAAAAAAAAAAATCACCATATGCAGTTCATGTCATCATAGCGCCATGCAACCTGGCGTTATACTGTGTGTTCAAGCACATAAATAGACTGTTAGAAATTTTTCAAGTTAATTGTTAAATATCAGCAAACTTAATTAACATACCATTTATGTGTTAAGTTTTATTTTATTTTTATGTCGATAATTTAAATTTTTTGAAAATGTTGACGCTCGCCGATTTTCGGTTATTTACTTGTTTCATTGATTGTTTATTTGCCTAATTTTTTTCTAAATTTTTGTAAAATCTTGTTTTTGAGTTGGTTGCTTTTGGTCAAAGAAATAGAAGCTGTAAAATAAATTGTACCGAAACGCCACATATGCAAACTGGCATTTCTGTTTTTAACAAATTACCTTAATACTAGCAAGTACTCACCCATTCGTCAGTTGCTGAGTTGAAGGTGTAAACAGCGACTTGGGTAGCAGAATCAACGATGTTAGAAATATACGGATCGCGTCGTTTTAACGCAGCCAGATTTATACGGGTTTGGGCTTCAGAAGCCATTTTTGCAACCATTTCAAAAGATTGAATAGGGTAAACGTCTGATACGAATACCTGTAATCTAGAGAAAGGACGATATATTAGTTGATATCCATTTTTATATGTGCTCCGTGCAAAATTTGCAAACCAGAACGTCCACGAACACAACGGAACTAAGCACAAGATAAAAAAAGAATAAGGAGAAACTAACAGTGTTGCCTTGGCAGTACTGTTTAGTAATTTAATTATAGAAATTTGTTAAGAACTTTAAGTTTAAATTAAAAAGCATTCTTTCAGTTTTTTGACGTCAATTTAAATAATTGGCTAAAATATGCGCTAATATTTTTATTTAATATAACTGTAACGTTCTTTGCATATATTTCTATTAATTGCGGGCGTCTTTCGCGCTGCATTTGTCTTACCGGTTAGTCTGGTGGTTGAGTGCGACGCCTTCCATCCGAAACGTTTTTGGTGCGAAACTGGTCGCTAGCTAGCCGGTTGTATCATTGGACAAAACACTGAATAGACATTGCCTTAACTCAGCGGATTAATAGGTTAGTCCAAATTAAAAACGTGTAAATCGTACACGACACACTGCAATAGCTCCGGAAACCCGACGGTGGGCGCAAGGTGATATGACGATTGCCCGTGTGTTAACCCCTTTGGTTTTCCCATTCATGGTAATAAACATGAATATCCTATCCTGTCGTATAAAAGTGTTGTGTTCAATGTGAGACATATTAAAGGCGAACTGCCAGTATACGATTCGCTAATTTGGTGCTGTGACCAGGATGTGATTGCGTAGGTTAGTACTTTACGTAGTGGTCGTGACAAACCAGGTTTAGATGCTTTTTTTTATTAAGACAATGGGAAGACAAGCCAGTTTACCTAAATCCGCTACAGAAGATTCAAAGTCGAGTTCTCCTGGCAGACAGGAAACGGACGTGAAATATGTTTCAGATATGCAAGCGGCGACGTTAAAGAAGTCGCTGGGATCATCTAGTCGTCAATCTATCCCACTAGAAACATTCTCTGTAGGAGGAGTGTTGGGAAGAATTTTTAAAAGGGCTTGATAACCGTGTTTTACAATTGGCATATAAAGAAAAAGGGTAGAAGGTTACCCTCACTTTCAGGAGAGGCACTGCTCGTACAAGCTTAAATTCAACGAGTTTCATACTTTCCGCTGTGTTAGGCACTTTTTGCGTGTGGAAATGGGTCGCTCGCTAGTCGGTTGTGTCATTTGAAAAGGCACTTAACGTACCTTTACCAGAACCCAGTTACCAGAACTCAGTCGATTGATGGGTTGTACCAAACTGTAAGAAGCGTTCAACTAAGTATCCTTCCTATCTCTCCAATGCAAACACAAAAACGGCGGTCACTCAAAATCCTGACAGGAAGTCTTAGATTTTTTCACGATTTAAAATTAAATCTTGGCTTTGCAGCCTAATGTGTAACGATTGCCAGTGTGTTTCATTCACGGAGGTAAACATGAATATCCTGTCCTATCCTAACGATGGTCTATAAAAAAACCCAATGTTAAAACTGAATAATTTTACTTTTTTTTGTGAGAATATTTTTCTGAAGGTGGTTGACAAAACTAAGCCACAAACAAGAATTCTGCAGCAGAAGAAACGCCTTTTTTATTTTACCGAGCCAAGTTTCGAAGCATTAATATGCCCGTTACTTGGACCGAGTTTATATAGGTCGATGTGTGTATCGGTTGCACTAACCATACGACCAAACGACTGTAGAAAAAAACGGCTTTTGCTATACGTGGCTCCCGGGGACAAGACTATAAATTTATTTTTTTATTTTAACATTTTTTTTTAATTTATAGTGCACTGCTGCGTAGTGCTCCTTTCCACACTTCTAAACAAGTGTTAATTCAAATACATTAGTGTAATTCAAGTTGTATGTTCTAAATAGAATATTTTATGCAAACATACGGCGGGAGGTGTTGTTTCTATTAGGGTCAACTGACAAGTGGAATTTCATTTTAGGATTTCTTTCTTTTTCCACTCTGGTCTACGCTTTCGGGCCACACCTTCTCCTAAAGCCGGCTCCCCCACAGTACTGGTCGCGCTTTACTGCACACTCTTCTCTAGGGCTCAATATCATTTGGTCTTATTTAATTTTCGTTTCCACATTATTGGTTTTTCACTTAGATTTGGCGGCCCTGTCCGCTATATTTATTAAATTATATCTTTTTTAAATGCAGTGTTTTAACGACTGTTCGTTTTGCCATCTTTTCCTGTTCCTGTGTCGTGGTTTGATTCGTTTGACATTTTTTTATACTGGGGCAAAAAAATAAATGAACTAAACTAAACTAGTTACATTTCAAACTTGGAAACCGATTTTTATCAGACTTCTTTCCAATGCATGATCGTCTGGTGACTAACTCCAACTGGTTAGACTGGCGGTTTAGTGCGACGCCTTTTAACCGAAAGGTTTAAGGTTCGAAACTGGTTGCTAGCTAGTCGGTTGAGTTCTTGGGCAAAGCATTTAAAGGACATTGCCTGAACCCAGCAGATTATTGGGTTCTTCCAAATTGTAAGAACGTGTGAATCGTAAACAACACACTGCAATAGCAACGGTAATCAGACGGTGGACGCGAGGTGATCTGACGATTGCCCGTGGGTTAACCTCATTGGTTTTCCCATTTACGGGAATAAACATGAATATCCTATCCTATCATAAGTTTTTTTTTCTATTTAATTCCTTACCGATCGCGTTGACCAATGGTTTATTAAAGCATACTAGAGTAATGATCATAATTTTTAAACATCAGTTTGGGTGGTAATTAGCGTTTTATTGTCGGTCATTGGCGGCTTAACTTTACAGCAAACTTTGAGTCTTAGTTGATGGTCAATTTACCTATGTTCGTGGTTTACGTTAAAGTAGTAAAAAATATATATATATATATATATATATATATATATTTATAGTATGTATAATGTACAATATGTGAAACACAAGGTATATATAATATGTAAAAAAAAAACAGATTTAAAACATCTTCCGTTACACTTGACTGGAACTCATTTCTACGTCTCTTTGTGTGTCGGTGCCTTCGTGATCGATTCTCGAAGTTTTCTGAAACCACCAGGTAAATGGATTGAGCACAAATTACAGCAATGCGCCAATCATATTCAAAAACTCGACAGTATGTTTTTTAACGTGCTTAGTTTCGAACCCATGCTGATCTCGTTGCTAGAACCGTTTTATGTTTGTAAGTCTGTATCGGTCGTGTTAACTATTCAGCCATATGACCATACTGGTCGGAAGGTAAATTTGTCGATTGACCGTGTGGTAACACGACAAACGCTGCGCTTGGTGTAAAAGATCGTGGTGCACGGTCGTGTGGCCGAATGGTTAACGCGACCGATACATACAGCTAACTGTAAACAAAAAACGGTCTTAGGGACGAGCCAATTATGTATTCGAAACTGAGCTCGGTAAAAAAACTATGGATATATACGAGTATCCTATGCTATTCAGCATCACCCACTATTTGGTATGTACCTTCTTGGCCGATGGTCGTTTGACTTCGTACATTCGAGGATGACAATGTTTCCAGTAGCGAGCCCGGAGAACAAGATACCAGGTCTGTGATCTGGGTTCGGTTCGGACGAGTTTACGCACGCGTCGAATTCGTAAGTGTTGCACCTGTCTTTTGGAAAGCTCCGTTGAGATTCGACCCCGAGATCCAAGGAGCAAAAGAAGTTTTTTTTGCTGCAGAATTCTCGTTTGCTGTTTAGTTTTGGCAACCACCTTGAGAGCAATCTCCTCACTAAAAAAAGAGTAAAAGCACTTAAATTTAACATTAAGTTTTATATAGGTCACGTAAGGATAGGACAGAATATTCATGTTTATGCCGTGAATGAAAAACCGCAGGCAGCGTTACCAGACGGGCAATCGTTAGATCACCTCGCGCCGACCATCGGGTTACCGGCGCTATTACAGTGGGTTGCGTATGATTGAGACGTCCCTTCAATTTGATAGAATCCATTAACAATTCACTGGGTGCAGGCAATTAACACCAAATGCCTTGCCCAAGGACACAACCGACTGGCTGGTTACCAATTTCGACCTGCAACCTTTCGACTGAAAGGAAACGGCTAATCGTTCGAAAGACGGCAATAATAACGTTTTTTTTCTGCCCACTGTAAATATACAAAAACAATTCAAGTGGCCCATCTTCGGTTCGAAACATGGCTCGGTAAAAAAAATCAGTTAACGTTAAAACATTTGTCCAATATCACTTTGTGCGATCAGTCGAATTGCCGGGATATTGCAGACTGTTAAATAAGATAATTATATTGCTACAGTATGAGTACAACCAAACTGCTTATACCCGACGAATTCACTTTTGGTTTCAAAACCACCACCGTATGGTTAGCATTAACGCGTGAGCTAACCAGCTAGGCATAAAGCATAGCCAGTAGATCAGTCCGACGATTACCTTGGCGGGTTAGTGCGTCGCCTTTTGGCCTGAAGCCCCGTTTACACTAAACTTGCGAGCGCAGCGTTCTCGGCGTAGCTCGCCGCGCGACCGCTTTTAACAAGCTCAGCGTTTGTCTTGAACCGATGTGTATATAATGGTCGCGACGCCGAGAGAATATTTCTTTTTTGTTTTATGGCCGCTACGCTTCCCTACGCCGAGCTACGCTTGATGTAAACGGGGCTTTAGAGTTGCAGATTCGAAACTGTTCTCTAGAGTCTAGATAGTTGTGTCCTGTGGAAATACTCTTAAAGGACATTGCCTGAACCCAGCGAAATAATTGGTTTTACTAAATTAAAGGAAAGTCTCAATCATACACAATGCACTGCAATAGCTCCAGTAACCCGACGGTGGGCGCGAAGCGATCTGACAACTGCCCGTGTGTTAAAATTTCCCTTGCGTTTTTCCATTCACGGGGATAAACATACAAATCTTTTCCTGCACTAAAACAACCACATCACAACACTAGTAATACGTATAACCTTGGTATTGTAGTGGAGGGGAGATGTTCTACTGGATCCGAGGAGAAAACAGTCATTGCAGTGTTCTCCTTGTTACATACAATGTTGTTTTCATTTGGTACGATTGTCGGTTGTGTCGTTGTGGAACTGTTAATGTTTAAGCTGTTGAACACTAAGTGACTTGCCCAATGACACAACAACCGATTAGCTGGTTACCAATTTCGACCTGCAACCCTTCGACTGAAAGGAAACGGCTAATCGTTCGGAAGACAACATTAATAACGTTTTGTTTTTGCCCACTGTAAAAACCAGTTAACGTGTACGGTCGTGTGGCCGAGTGGTTAACGCGACCGATACATACAACATACCGACTACTATATACAAAAATGGTCCAGGTGAAGATCCCATCATGGGTTCGAAACTTGGCTCGGTAAATAAAAAAACAAAATTAAAAAAAGCAGTTATAACGTTGTACGGTCGTGTGGCCGAATGGTTAACGCGACCGATACATATACCGACTACTATACAAAAATGGTCCAGGTGAAGATCCCATCTTCGGTTCGAAACATGGCTCGGTAAAAAAATCAGTTAACGTTAAAACATTTGTCCAATATCACTTTGTGCGATCAGTCGAATTGCCGGGATATTGCAGACTGTTAAATAAGATAATTATATTGCTACAGTATGAGTACAACCAAACTGCTTATACCCGACGATTTCACGTTTGGTTTCAAAACCACCACCGTATGGATAGGATAGGATAGGATAGGATATTCATCTTTATCCCCGTAAATGGAAAAACCAAGGGGGTTAACACACGGGCAATCGTCAGATCACCTCGCGCCCATCGTCGGGTTACCGGAGCTATGGCAGTGTGTTGTGTATGATAGACACGTTCCTTCAAGTTGGTAGAACCCATTAATCCGCTGGGCTCAGGCAATGTCCGTAAAGTGCCTTGCCCAAGGACACAACCGACTAGCTAGCGACCAGTTTCGCACCTTCAACCTTTCGATTGAAAGGCGACGCACTTAACCGTTAGACCAGCGGGCCGGACAAGTTAGTATTAACGCGTGAACCAGCTAGGCCTAAAGCATATAGCCAGTAGATCAGTCCGACGATTACCTTGGCGGGTTAGTGCGTCGCCTGAAGCCCCGTTTACATCAAACTTGCGAGCGCAGCGTGCCCGGCGTAGCTCGCCGCGCGACCGTTTACAACAAGCGCTCCGTTTGTCTTGAACCGATCTGTATATAATGGTTGCGACGCCAAGAGAATATTTCCTTTTTGTTTTATGGTCGCTAAGCTCCCCTACGCCGAGCTACGCCTGGTGTAAACGGGGCTTTAGAGTTGCAGACTCAAAACTGTTCTCTAGATAGTCAGTTGTGTCCTGAATACTTTTAAAGGACATTGCCTGAACCCAGCGGAATAATTGGTTCTACTAAATTAAAGGAACGTCTCAATCATACACAATACACTTCTGCAATAGCTCCGGTAACCCGACGGTGGGCGCGAGATGATCTGACAATTTCCCGTGTGTTAAAACTCCCTTGCGTTTTACCATTTACGGGGATACACATGAAAATATTTTCCTGCACTAAAACAACCACATCACAACACTAGTAATACGTATAACCTTGGTATTGTAGTGGATGGGAGATGTTCTACTGGATCCGAGGAGGAAACAGTCATTGCAGTGTTCTCCTTGTTACATACAATGTTGTTCTCATTTGGTACGATTGCTGGTTGTGTCGTTGTGGAACTGTTAATGTTTAAGCTGTTGAACACTAAGTGACTTTCCCAAAGACACAACAACCGAATAGATGGTTACCAATTTCGACCTGCAACCCTTCGACTGAAAGGAAACACTAATCGTTCGGAAGACGGCAATAATAACGTTTTTTTCCTGTCCACTTGGAAAAGCAGTTAATAACGTTGTACGGTCGTGTGTCCGAATGGTCAACGCGACCGATACGCATGTACAAACTTTTATACAAAAACGGTTCAAGCGGCTAGCCCATCTTCGGTTCGAAACATGGCTCGGTAAAAAAAATCAGTTAATGTTAAAACATTTGTCCAAGTTTACTTTGTGCGATCAGTCGAATTGCCGGAG
Source organism: Ciona savignyi (assembly GCA_000149265.1). Lineage (NCBI taxonomy): Eukaryota > Metazoa > Chordata > Ascidiacea > Phlebobranchia > Cionidae > Ciona > Ciona savignyi. The sequence continues at coordinate 37,648 of CH002810.1, read as the reverse complement.
ATATTGCAGATTGTTAAATAAGATAATTATATTGCTACAGTATGAGTACAACCAAACTGCTTATACCCGACGAATTCACGTTTGGTTTTAAAACCACCAACCGTATGGGTTAGCATTAACGCGTGAGCTTATCAGCTAGGCATAAAGCATAGCCAGTAGATCAGTCCGGCAATTACCTTTGGTGGGTTAGTGCGTCGCCTTTCGGCCTAAAGCCCCGTTTACACCAAACTTACGAGCGCAGCGTACTCGACGAAGCTCGCAGCGCAAACGTTTAAGCGCACCGTTTGTCGTGAACCGATCTGTATATAATGGTTGCGTACGCCGAGAATATTTCTTTTTTGTTTTATGGCCGCTACGCTCCCCTACGCCGAGCTATACGCTTGGTGTAAACGGGGCCTTAGAGATGGCGTATAACCAATTAAGACCTCTATGAGCGGCAGGATGTGACGAGTGGTACCCTCCATGAGTCATTGTTTTTAAACTAGTGTTTTGCTGAGTAACAATGGTGGTGATTCCCCAATGTTTGTTTTGTTGAAAGCAGCATGTGCTAGGCTGCGCGCCGGTGTTCTCGTTTAGCTGTAAAGTTTTGTAATCGTGGAGCAGTGCTTTGTAAAATAAAGGTGTTGAATGTGCATCTGCTAGCTGTTTTGTTGGAAAAAAGTTGCCGATGTACGAAGGGGTATGGGCTCAAAATTTTTAAACAAAATTTTGTAGGGTTTTGAGTTTAGGTTGCAGATCCAAGCTTTAATTTTAAATTGTGAAAAAATCTAAGACTTCCTATGTCAGGATTTTGAGTGACAGTCGTTTTTGTGAGGTCAGTTTGCATTGGAGAGATAGGGAAAATAATTAGTTGAACGCCTCCTAGAGTTGCATATTCAAAACTGTTCTCTATAGAGTCTATATATATATAAGTGGTTCTCTAACTTTTTGACCTCGTGGCGCATCCGAGACCAATTAAGAAGCGAACGGGCGCACTTTGAACGGGTAGTCAAAACAATATGCTAAATACTCAAACAATTAAGGAAACATGTGGAAAATTAAAAGTTTAATTTAAATAATTTCATCACCGAATTTTCCACATATTGAAATTACTGTTTGTTGAGCGCTCTTGCTTGTCAAAAGTTAGTGCAGAACTTACGTTACAATAGAAAAGAACGAACTAGACAATAACCATTTAGTAGTTTATGATCTATGCACACTCTGTCGTAAATTTACGAAATGCAAGTGTGGCGCACCTAGCTAAACCATGTGGCGCACCATTTGAGAAGCACTGGTGTATAGATAGTCAGTTGTGTCCTGGGGCAATACTTTTAAAGGACATTGGCTGAACTCAGCAGAATAATTGGTTTTACTGAATTGAAGGAACAACTCAATCATAAACAACACACTTCAATAGCTCTGGTAACGCAACGGTGGGTACGAGGCGATCTGACAATTGCCCGTGTGTTAAAACCCCCTTGCGTTTTACCATTTACGAGTATAAACATAAAATATTTTCCTGCACTAAAACAACCACATCACAACACTAGTAATACGTACAACCTTGATATTGTAGTGGATGGGGGATGTTTTACTGGATCCGAGGAGGAAACAGTCATTGCAGTGTTCTCCTTGTTACATACAATGTTGTTCTCATTTGGTACGATTGTCGGTTGTGTCGTTGTGGAACTGTTAATGTTTAAGCTGTTATAACTAGACCATGTAAGCGTGTAACAGTATATAACTAGGCTTATAACAGCTTAACTCTGAAGGAGGTACGGATGTTTGGCCATTTGGTTAACGCGACCGATACATATAACAAATTATATACATAAACGGTCTTTGTAAAAAAACTAGCATGTGTTCGAAACTTGGTTTGGTTAAAAAAATAGAAAATAAAGTAAAGAAGCAAAATTTAAACCCATTGGTATAGCTATTTGGTTATATTCTTGGGCAAGGCACTAAGTAGATGTTAATGCGTGAGCTAATCAGCTAGGCATAAAGCATAGCCAGTAGATCAGTCCGACGATTACCTTGGCGGGTTAGTGCGTCGCCTTTTGGCCCAAAGCCCCATTTACACCAAACTTGCGAGCTCAGCGTTCTCGGCGTAGCTCGCCGCGCGACCGTTTACAACAAGCGCACCGTTTGTCGTGAACCGATCTGTATATAATGGTTGCGTACGCCGAGAGAAATTCTTTTTTGTTTTATGGCCGTTACGCTTCCCTACGCCGAGCTACGCTTGATGTAAACGGTGCTTTAGAGTTGCAGATTCGAAACTGTTCTGTATATAGTCAGTTGTGTCCTAGGACAATACTTTTAAAGAACATTGCCTGAACCCAGCAGAATAATTGGTTCTACTAAATTAAAGGAACGTGTGAATCATACACAATACACTTCTGCAATAGCTCCAGTAACCCGACGATGGGCGCAAGGCGATCTGACGATTGCCCGTGTGTTAAAACTCTCCTTGCGTTTTTCCATTCACGGGGATAAACATGAAAATCCTTTCCTGCACTAAAACAACCGCATCACAACGCTAGTAATACGTATAACCTTGGTATTGTAGTGGATGGGAGATGTTCAACTGGATCCGAGGAGGAAACAGTCATTGCAGTGTTCTCCTTGTTACATACAATGTTGTTCTCATTTGATGCGATTGTCGGTTGAGTCGTTGTGGAACTGTTAATGTTTAAGCTGTTGAACACTAAGTGACTTGGCCAAAGACACAACAACTGACTAGATGGTTACCAATTTCGACTTGCAACCCTTCGACTGAAAGGAAACGGCTAATCGTTCGGAAGACGGCAATAATAACGGTTTTTCCTGCCCAATTGGAAAAGCAGTTATAACGTTGAACGGTCGTGTGGCCGAATGGTCAACGCGACCGATAGGCATGTACAAACTTTTATACAAAAACGGTTCAAGCGGCTAGCCCATCTTCGGTTCGAAACATGGCTCGGTAAAAAAATCAGTTAACGTTAAAACATTTGTCCAAGTTTACTTTGTGCGATCAGTCGAATTGCCGGAGATATTGCAGATTGTTAAATAAGATAATTATATTGCTACAGTATGAGTACAACCAAACTGCTTATACCCGACGAATTCACGTTTGGTTTTAAAACCACCATCCGTATGGTTAGCATTAACGCGTGAGCTTATCAGCTAGGCATAAAGCATAGCCAGTAGATCAGTCCGGCAATTACCTTTGGTGGGTTAGTACGTCGCCTTTCGGCCTAAAGCCCCGTTTACACCAAACTTACGAGCGCAGCGTACTCGACGAAGCTCGCAGCGCAAACGTTTAAGCGCACCGTTTGTCGTGAACCGATCTGTATATAATGGTTGCGTACGCCGAGAATATTTCTTTTTTGTTTTATGGCCGCTACGCTCCCCTACGCCGAGCTATACGCTTGGTGTAAACGGGGCCTTAGAGATGGCGTATAACCAATTAAGACCTCTATGAGCGGCAGGATGTGACGAGTGGTACCCTCCATGAGTCATTGTTTTTAAACTAGTGTTTTGCTGAGTAACAATGGTGGTGATTCCCCAATGTTTGTTTTGTTGAAAGCAGCATGTGCTAGGCTGCGCGCCGGTGTTCTCGTTTAGCTGTAAAGTTTTGTAATCGTGGAGCAGTGCTTTGTAAAATAAAGGTGTTGAATGTGCATCTGCTAGCTGTTTTGTTGGAAAAAAGTTGCCGATGTACGAAGGGGTATGGGCTCAAAATTTTTAAACAAAATTTTGTAGGGTTTTGAGTTTAGGTTGCAGATCCAAGCTTTAATTTTAAATTGTGAAAAAATCTAAGACTTCCTATGTCAGGATTTTGAGTGACAGTCGTTTTTGTGAGGTCAGTTTGCATTGGAGAGATAGGGAAAATAATTAGTTGAACGCCTCCTAGAGTTGCATATTCAAAACTGTTCTCTATAGAGTCTATATATATATAAGTGGTTCTCTAACTTTTTGACCTCGTGGCGCATCCGAGACCAATTAAGAAGCGAACGGGCGCACTTTGAACGGGTAGTCAAAACAATATGCTAAATACTCAAACAATTAAGGAAACATGTGGAAAATTAAAAGTTTAATTTAAATAATTTCATCACCGAATTTTCCACATATTGAAATTACTGTTTGTTGAGCGCTCTTGCTTGTCAAAAGTTAGTGCAGAACTTACGTTACAATAGAAAAGAACGAACTAGACAATAACCATTTAGTAGTTTATGATCTATGCACACTCTGTCGTAAATTTACGAAATGCAAGTGTGGCGCACCTAGCTAAACCATGTGGCGCACCATTTGAGAAGCACTGGTGTATAGATAGTCAGTTGTGTCCTGGGGCAATACTTTTAAAGGACATTGGCTGAACTCAGCAGAATAATTGGTTTTACTGAATTGAAGGAACAACTCAATCATAAACAACACACTTCAATAGCTCTGGTAACGCAACGGTGGGCGCGAGGTGATCTGACAATTGCCAGTGTGTTAAAACTCCCCTTGCGTTTTTCCATTCACGGGGATAAACATGAAAATCTTTTCCTGCACTAAAACAACCACATCACAACACTAGTTATACGTATAACCTTGGCATTGTAGTGGATGGGGGATGTTCTACTGGATCCGAGGAGGAAACAGTCATTGCAGTGTTCTCCTTGTTACATGCAATGTTGTTCTCATTTGGTGCGATTGCTGGTTGTGTCGTTGTGGAACTGTTAATGTTTAAGCTGTTATAACTAGAACGTGTAAGCGTGTAACAGTATATAACTAGGTTTATAACAGCTTAACTCTGAAGGAGGTACGGTTGTTTGGCCAATTGGTTAACGCGACCGATACATATAACAAATTATATACACAAACGGTCCTCGTAAGAAACCTAGCATGGGTTCGAAACTTGGCTTGGTTAAAAAAATAAAAAATAAAATAAAGAAGCAAAAGTTAAACCCATTGGTAGCTATTTGGTTATATTCTTGGGCAAGGCACTAAGTAGATGTTAATGCGTGAGCTAATCAGCTAGGCATAAAGCATAGCCAGTAGATCAGTCCGACGATTACGTTGGTGGGTTAGTGCGTCGCCTTTCGGCCTGAAGCCCCGTTTACACCAAACTTGCGAGCACAGCGTTCTCGGCGTAGCTCGCCGCGCGACCGCTTTTAACAAGCGCAGCGTTTGTCTTGAACCGATGTGTATATAATGGTTGCGTACGCCGAGAGAATATTTTGTTTTATGGTCGCTACGCTCCCCTACGCCGAGCTACGCTTGGTGTAAACGGGGCTTTAGAGTTGCAAATTCGAAACTGTTCTCTAGAGTCTAGATAGTTGTGTCCTGGGGAAATACTCTTAAATGACATTGCCCGAACTCAGCAGAATAATTGGTTTTACTAAATTAAAAGAACGTCTCAATCATGCACAATACACTTCTGCAATAGCTCCGGTAACGCAACGGTGGGCGCGAGGTAATCTGACAATTGCCAGTGTGTTAAAACTCCCCTTGCGTTTTTCCATTCACGGGGATAAACATAAAAATCTTTTCCTGCACTAAAACAACCACATCACAACACTAGTAATACGTATAACCTTGGTATTGTAGTGGATGGGAGATGTTCTACTGGATCCGAGGAGGAAACAGTCATTGCAGTGTTCTCCTTGTTACATACAATGTTGTTCTCATTTGATGCGATTGTCGGTTGAGTCGTTGTGGAACTGTTAATGTTTAAGCTGTTATAACTAGACCGTGTAAGCGTGTAACAGTATATAGGAGGTACGATTGTTTGGCCAATTGGTTAACGCGACTGATACATATAACAAATTATATACATAAACGGTCTTTGTAAGAAACCTAGCATGGGTTCGAAACTTGGCTTGGTTAAAAAAATAGAAAATAAAATAAAGAAGCAAAATTTAAAGCCATTGGTAGCTATTTGGTTATATTCTTGGGCAAGGCACTAAGTAGATGTTAATGCGTGAGCTAATCAGCTAGGCATAAAGCATAGCCAGTAGATCAGTCCGACGATTACGTTGGTGGGTTAGTGCGTCGCCTTTCGGCCTGAAGCCCCGTTTACACCAAACTTGCGAGCACAGCGTTCTCGGCGTAGCTCGCCGCGCGACCGCTTTTAACAAGCGCAGCGTTTGTCTTGAACCGATGTGTATATAATGGTTGCGTACGCCGAGAGAATATTTTGTTTTATGGTCGCTACGCTCCCCTACGCCGAGCTACGCTTGGTGTAAACGGGGCTTTAGAGTTGCAAATTCGAAACTGTTCTCTAGAGTCTAGATAGTTGTGTCCTGGGGAAATACTCTTAAATGACATTGCCCGAACTCAGCAGAATAATTGGTTTTACTAAATTAAAAGAACGTCTCAATCATGCACAATACACTTCTGCAATAGCTCCGGTAACGCAACGGTGGGCGCGAGGTAATCTGACAATTGCCAGTGTGTTAAAACTCCCCTTGCGTTTTTCCATTCACGGGGATAAACATAAAAATCTTTTCCTGCACTAAAACAACCACATCACAACACTAGTAATACGTATAACCTTGATATTGTAGTGGATGGGAGATGTTCTACTGGATCCGAGGAGGAAACAGTCATTGCAGTGTTCTCCTTGTTACATACAATGTTGTTCTCATTTGATGCGATTGTCGGTTGAGTCGTTGTGGAACTGTTAATGTTTAAGCTGTTATAACTAGACCGTGTAAGCGTGTAACAGTATATAGGAGGTACGATTGTTTGGCCAATTGGTTAACGCGACTGATACATATAACAAATTATATACATAAACGGTCTTTGTAAGAAACCTAGCATGGGTTCGAAACTTGGCTTGGTTAAAAAAATAGAAAATAAAATAAAGAAGCAAAATTTAAAGCAAGTCAATCATACTCGACGCAATGTATTAGATTGGGTAGGCTAACTCGTCAATAGTGGCGAGGTTTTTTACCGGGCATAGTTTCGAACCCATGATAATCTCGTTGCTAAAACCGTTTTTGTATGTATCTGTATCGGTCGCGTTAATCATTCGGTCACACGACCATTCTAGTCGCAAGATAATCCGACGATTGGCCGAGAGTATAGCACGTATGGTATTTTGTCCGGCCCGTTGGTCTAACGGTTAAGTTTAAGTGCGTCGCCTTTCAATCGAAAGGTTGAAGGTGCGAAACTGGTCGCTAGCTGGACGGTTGTGTCCTTGGTCAAGGCACTTTACTGACATTGCCTGGACCGAGCGGATTAATGGGTTCTACCAAATTGAAGGAACGTGTCTATCATATACAACACACTGCAATAGATCCGGTAACCCGACGATGGGCGCGGGGTGATCTGACGATTGCCCGTGTGTTAACCCCCTTGGTTTTCCCATTCACGGGGATAAAGATGAATATCCTATCCTATCCTAAACGTTTCCCACCATGGGGATAAATATGCATATCCAAACCAATGCTATTCAGTATTTCCCACCTTTCTGGTTCCTTAGTCTCAGGGCGACCATGAGGCAAGGTTACACCTAGTCGCACAACGATTGTGGCGCCGTCATTATTTGTCGTAAATTTCCGAGCAGTACAACCAGGCTTCTCTATGACCGGTATTTTGTCCAGCAGATTTTCGCATTGCAAAACACGAAACACGTAGAGTCTTCGGTTGTCTGAAGTGTAATATTTTCCATCTCGCATTTCTACTTGTATAGTTGGAAAATCCGTCGCTTTTAAACTTCCCTGTCTGATTCGGTCTATTTCGTCGTTCACATAATTTTTAAAACCACACTTTTTATTGCCAAATATTCGGCTTATACTATCTTGACAAAATCTAATATCAAGGGGTGATAAAAACATTGTGCAACGGTATACTTCTGCCTTCTGTTTATTGTACCTTGTAATGTAATTTTCCTTCACCAGGGAAATCCCCTAAGTGGTAAGCAGATTTACTCGTTTACAGATCAAAGATCGTGTAAGCGTGCGTGTAAGGTATGTCTACAGTTGAAAAGCAAACTCATTCAAGCGAGGTTTACCAGGTAACTTGTGTGAGGTCCAATGACAATGAAACAACTGATATTCAATTGTAACCATTGAATCTAATGAACTTGTAACCAAATTCACACTGTACTTATTAATATATACCTGCAACCTTTCGATTAAAAGGCGACGCACTTAACCGCTAGACCATCGGGCCGGAAGTGCGAAACTGGTCGCTAGCTAGCCGGTTGTGTCCTTGGGCAAGGCACTTTACGGACACTGTCTGAACTCAGCGGATTAATGGGTTCTACCAAATTAAAGAAAAGTGTCTATCATAAACAACACACCACCATAACTCCGGTAACCCGACGATGGGCGCAAGGTGATCTGACGATTGCCCGTGTGTTAACCGAGTTGGTTTTCCCATTCATGGGGATCAACATGAATATGTATGAGATATGCAGTGAAAAGATGTGATTAAATCATGCCAGGAAAATTCCCACCATGCCCAAGAATATAAGCATGTGAATCGTTGATTCGATATAAACGGCCTTGCTGACGACGAGCGCGTCATGGTTTCGAATCCCGGCTAGGTAAAAAATATATATAAACAATTCAATTTTCCTTTATTTTATTTTTTTATTATACCTACGTAAATATTTTATTTGGAAACGTGAATATTAAGTTTGGATTGGTAACTCGGGAACCCATTAGTTTCTTATACACTTTAAATATGATATACCAAGGGTGATGAGATAGCCAGGGAATCCGATCGTTTCTGCATGCAAAAAAATTCCCCTATACTGGAATCCATACTCTCCATACTTGTAACATTTTGTTTTGTTTCAATATAGAGGTGCTATATAACTGCATTCTTTAGGAATGCGCGTCGCTTTATATTTTATACGCAAAATCAACTTGTAATAATATTCAAATATTATAAAGAATTTGGTATCCTATTCATTTTAGACATTCATAAAACATATTTTTACAATTTGTATTTCTAATATTGCAAAATATTTTTTTAACGTACAGTATTATTAAAATTTTACGATTTTTTTTTAATTTAGCCCCAAAGTAAACTTTTTGTGCCCAAACCAGGTTGTAAAACTGTAACATGAAACACCTTTGGATGTGGAATAAAAACAAAGCCTGGACAGTATTTTGTTTACTCTTGCTTAGCGTTGTGCATTATTCTGAGAGGAATAAATCAAAATGTCGAACAAAAATCTCACAAACGATACAAGGGCTGAACTATCCGAGTTGGTGAAACGCAAGGAGGAAATTTCAGTGAGTTGTTTTTTATTAGTTTAAGTAAGAATTGTAAAGATTATCATCCGTTGAGTTACGTTTTTAAAATAAATGATAGTTAGTTTTCTTGTGAGAAGCAATTAAATGATGTTGCTTATTTTGGAATGGTTAGTGGTTGCACCTTTCTACCCCTCGCCGGTTTCTATTTTTCTTGTTGGATTACCAAAAACTAAAAGTATAGAAAATGGTTACTTTACAGCAAAATGAAGATTACGTCCCTATAGACAGGTTAAGTGCTACTCTTAAAATTAGGGTACTGTTGTGGGCAGGGTTAATATAATTTGTCACCAAAATTTTAGCGACCAGTGTATCTTATTGCCTTTTTCTTGTATGTGTTGCCGAATTAAAAATCCTTCACTTTTTTATGAGCTGCCATATTAATCATATATTTATGAAGGACACACTTGCAACACTGGAAAGACAAATCTACGCGTTCGAAGGTAGTTATTTGGAAGATACTCAGCTTTATGGGAATATTATCCGGGGATGGGACAGATATTTAACTAACAAGTGAGTATGGGATTTGTTGCTGCCACATTCGACCTGTTAGTCTAGTGGTTTAGTGCGTCGCCTTTTAATCGAAAGGTTGCAGGTGCGCTAGCTAGATGGTTGTGTCCTTGGGCAAGGCACTTAAGGGACATTGCCTAAACTCAGCAGATAAATGGGTTCTACCAAATTAAAGGAACGTGTGAATCATGCAGAACTCAATGCAATAGTTTCAGTAACTCGACGGTGGGCGCGAGGTGATCTGACGACTGTCCGTGTGTTAACCTCCTTGGTTTTCCCATTCACGGGGATAAACATGAATATCCTATCCTATCCATTATCCATCTGGAAAGCATAATCAAACAAGATTTTGTATGAAAAAATTTCATGTGCATTCGTGACTTTTGTTCGTTTTGATGTCTTTAAATATTTTAGCACCAGTAATTTTTGGAAGTTGGTATGCTTTTTTGTTATCCTGCTATGCCTATCTTTCTGACTGGTTAGCAAGTAAATCCAATGTCTAGATACAATATGGGCAACACTTACAATAAACAACAAGGTCATTAGTGTTAAGTATATAATCGTTTCTGTAATTATGTTTACCCCTAAACGAAAAAATGCAAGCCGTTATCACACAGGCAATCGTCAGATCACCTCCTGCCCACCATCGGGTTTTCCACAGCCATTACAGTGCATAGTGTATGATTCCCGATGTTTTAGCTGCCTATTTATGCGATTTCCCACCACCTTGCAATCCCAGGAACACGAACAGCAAGGCAGATCGCAGGAATCGCAAGTTCAAAGAGGCGGAGAGGTTGTTCAGCAAGTCATCCATCACGTCCATGTCGGCCGTCAGTGGGTTGATGCAAAGCGTGAAGAAGGAAACAGGTTCGGATAAGGGGTGTGGGGGGGGCATGGGTGGATTGGCCGAACGGGTGAATGGGGGTAGATGGCGACCCATTGGATAGGTGGATGGGGGTAGATAGGTGTGGGCTCATAGGTGGAGTGGGTAGGGTGGAGACCCATTCGAAGATGGTGACCCATTAGATAGGTATATACTGATGTGTGGATGGGGGTAGGTAAGGTGGTGACACGTAGGTGGATGGGGGGTATGTGGGGGGCAGTCCCATGCAAAGATGGCATGGATTGGATAGGTGGATACTGGTGGATAGGTTGATGAATGGGGTAGGTATGTTGGGGACATGTAGGTGCATGGGGGTATGTGGTGACCTATGTGCGGATATGGGGTAGGTGGGGGATAACAGTATTTAGAGGCATGATCAGTGATAATATAGTTAATCATCTAATTATCCATGGTTGTATTAGGTCTGATAAGCATCTTCCCTAACTTGCTTATTATGTGTGTGCGTGATGTTGTTAAACTAAAGACAATCATATATTATTAATAGGGCTGTGCAAATTCATAAAAAATCTTAACGGTTAACCGATCCAAAAATAAATCGGTTAACCGATTAAATCGGCATTTTTTCCTACTCGATGTAGCTGACCTCACGGCGTTATAAAAACAACCTGCTTATAGCGTGCATTGTTATCTTGCGCTGCCGCAAGCCCGGCGTCTTCACAAGATAAGGCCACTTTCCGTCATCTTACGTTTATCTTATATGCTTATCGTACGTCGCACTAGTCAAAACATCGGTGACCCGCACGAACTGGCCGATTAATTCGACAAAATATTAAGTCTATTATTGGAACTAAAGTTTTACAATTAGAAGTTTGCCTATTGTTCGACTTTACTGTTTTCAATTAATACACGTGGCCATAACATTGTATACTAGGGCTGTGCAAGAACTCAGATTCTTATAAAGGTTAACCGATCAAAGAAAAGAACATAGGAAAAACGCTCGCGGGAGTGCTTCAGAGGTCCTGTATTGAATCTAGGTCAACGTAACCCTAGGTCAAACCGCCGATCAAAGCAATAAACACTGTGACGAATCGTTAGAAAAGGCGCTGCGGTTAGCAACGCCAAGACCTACAAAATCATACCAAGTCGATACGATCTTGAGGCGTAGACCGTTACTCGTACCATCACTTAGGCCTACTGCAAGTCAACTACGTGGTCTTTAAAAAAGAACAACCACCCATATAAATTATTTGGTTATCATGCGCTGTTGTAGGCTGAAAAACGAACACAGTCGGTTAACCATTTATTGACTTCATTGACAGTTTACTGACGTCCACGTTAACTTCGCACATCCCTACTTACGTAACGTAATTCCGACGTCCGTAATTTCGAAATTAGGCCAAGCACTAATCGGTTAACCGTTTACCGATTTTATTAACGGTTAACTGATGTCCCGTCGGTTAACCGGTTAACCGTTAACCGATGCACAGCCCTAATTATTACCATAATGCCCAAGGTGGTTGGATGTGCAGAATGTTGGTTTAGAAGTCTAACCCATACTTCCTTATTAGGTGATGATGGGACTGAGAACGGGAGTAAAAATGCGGAGGACGCCAGCAAGAAGACTGAAGATGGAGCACAAGATAGCTCCAATGGATCCGAGACAAGTTCAAGGTAGGAATCTATTATTATCCCTCTTGTGTATGGTGTTGCGACAATGGACGCGAGGTGATCTGACGATTGCCCTTGTGTTAACCTACTTGCGTTTTACATTCACTAAAATAAACATGAATATCCTATCCCTATTTATGATATACCCCCATGTAACCGACTTAATGCATTGCAGACCTGAAACCCCTAGAGCACCCAACACCCCATTAAGCAGGAAAGGAAGTGGGAATTCATCTAATATTTCCAGTTTGTCCAAAGATAAAAAGCGAAAAAACAAAACCTCCCTAGCGTGAGTTTTATTTATTGTCGCTGGGTTACAGGTTTATCTTTTTATTTAAAACACCTTATGTTGCTGGGGGTATTACATGTGTGTGGATGGTTGGTTCATTTATATCTTCGTGGGTGGGAAGTCAGGCTTTATCCACGGGTATCGTAAGACACCTCATGCCCACAGTCGATTTGCTGGAGCTATTACAGTGTGTGGATGGTTGGTTCATTTATATCATCGTGGGTGGGAAGCCAGGCTTTATCCACGGATATTGTAAGATACCTTATGTCCACATTCGAGTTGCTGGAGCTATTACAGTGTGTCGATGGTTGATTCATTTATATCCTCGTGGGTGGAAAGCCAGGCTTTATCCACGGGTATCGTAAGACACCTCATGCCCACAGTCAAGTTGCTGGAGCTATTACAGTGTGTAGGATGGTTGGTTTATTTATATCCTCGTGGGTGGGAAGCCAGACTTTATTCACGGGTTTCGTAAGAAACCTTATGCTCACAGTCGAGTTGCTGGAGTTATTACCAGTGTGTGGAATGGTTGGTTCATTTATATCCTTGTGGGTGGAAAGCCAAACTTTATTCACGTGTATCATAAGATACCTTATGCCCACATTCGAGTTGCTGGAGCTATTACAGTGTGTGGATGGTTGGTTCATTTATATCCTCGTAAGTGGAGAGGCCAGGCTTTATCCATGGTGTCATAAGACACCTCATGCTTACAGTCGAGTTGCTGGAGGTATTACAGTGTGTGGATGGTTGGTTTGTGTTCAATCACACACCCATGTTTAAGTTTTCATATTCTTGGAAAGATATTTTAAACACTCCCCTACACAGGAACAAGCAAGCAAAATTAAAGAAATCGAGAACGGTAAACAATTTGGAATTTTATCCCCATGATTAACTACAAACCCGTTGTAACATCCAACATTTTGTCGTAGTGAGAAAACAAGGAAAATATTATTTCACAATCGTCAGATTACCTAGTGTTCACTCTCAGTTTACTGAAGATATTTGTATTTAATAAAGATGTTCTTTCAATTTGGTAAAACTTAAGGTGAACTGACAGTTACATTCCTTTTATTTTCACATTAACAGAGCAACAAATAAATGCCCTGTCCTATCCAGTCCCCCACGATAATTACCCCCATTTGACAATTACATGGACCAGGTTAAAAACCAATGGTCTGCAAAAGTGTAACTTGATTAATCAACCCCAACCTGCTACACAGGGTACAAGCTGATGGAAGAATGATCTTCGTTTGATTATTGGATTATAGTGCGATATACAGAACTTGGGCGATTTGGGGCTTTTTATATGTTTTGTCACTCGTAATAAATACATGTGTGGGCTGGCCTGGATTATTTCGCTTTTATTCTGGTAGGGTAGAATAGGAGTCTTACGAGGTGATTTCTAATTTGTGAGGAAAAAGAAGAGTATCAATGGCACTGTTTAATTAAAAAAAATAAACAGTGAAATAATGGGTTCTATGACGGAAGGGTTTTATTTGACAAGGTAGTTTAAAGACATTACTTAAAGCCAGTAGTGTAAAGGGTTATACAAAAACAGAGAGAACATTAATCAAACACATGTGGTAGCTCAAATAACCCGACATAATCTGACAATATCCGTGTGGTTACACTGCATGACCTATTCATAAAATATTTCTTGATTAAAGTTTTAAAATTTAGTCCGATAAAACAA
>CH002811.1:295554-333953 GCA_000149265.1 Ciona savignyi | reverse complement strand
GGCTGAAAGTGGTGCTGCAATGAGGCTGGACGTGGCGGTGAATGTTTTGCTATTTTTTCACAAAATTTATCAAGCATGGAATGGGACAGTAAGTGGTGCTGTAATTGGAATGAACGTGGTGCTGGAATTGGGATAAACGTGGTGCTGGAATTGGGATGTGGAGTTGGGCTGTGGACTTGGTGCTGGAAGGAGGGTAAAATGGGGCTGAAAGTGGTGCTGCAATGAGGCTGGACGTGGCGGTGAATGTTTTGCTATTTTTTCACAAAATTTATCAAGCATGGAATGGGGCTGGAAGTGGCATTGGTGTGGAGCTAGTCGTGGCGCAGGAATTGAGGCATGGGATATGGCACTGGATGTGGTGCAGGAAACATTACTGGAAGTGACCCTAGATGGTGCACCGGAATGGTGCTGGACTCCTGAAATATGACACTAGAATGGGGTTAAATGTGGCGCTGAAAGTTTCGCCGTGATAGAACTAGGATGGAGTTGGATGTGGCGCTGAAAGTGGCCTAGAAATGGGGTTTTAGTTCACCTGATATAGTGCTGCAGAGTAACTGACGAAACTTCCCGAGGTGATCTTGCGCATGTCAGCATACTGAATGCATTTACATTATGCAGTTTTTTACCTGCATAAAGTTGGTTTCTGTTTCCCTATTCTGTTGTTCTTAACAATCTGTAATTAATTTATATCACATATTAATACATTAGCCTATATATTTAAACAAAATCGAGAAATTAGGTTAAGTTCGTGCATAAAGGAATAATACGTAGCCTAGGTCTACTCTATAAGCTACGCTATAACATATACACCAGATAAATTTAAAAGAATTGTTAGGCAAAGGCTATTATAATTAATTAACACAATGATTTAAATATAAACGCTAATACTAAAAATTGCATAATAAACCATCCGGATTTATAAAATGCTGCATTGCGACTACTTCTGAGCTACGTTACGAGCTTACGCTTCAAAGCGCTAAGTCTATAACACACGTTACCGTGTTATACCGTAGGCCGATTTAAAGCGCTAATCCTGCGGTACCGTAGACGCTTCGAAGCGACTAAGTTTTGACGAATCGGGTGTATTAGGGGTGCCTCTAAATACTACAGGACCGCTTGGGTCGCTTGGATCACTTTATTGCCATGGAAAGTAATTCTAACCCTGTCCCAAACACTAATCTCAACCCAGAACTAACTTTAACCCCAACCCTAACATTAATATCTTGGCTTTTGTAATTACGAAGTATAGTAAGCGATCCAAGCGATTTAAGCGATTTAAGCGCTCCATGCGACCCAAGCGGTCCAAGCGGTCCTGTAGTATTTAGAGGTACCGATGTATTGGTGTTGTCGTATTAATCTATTCGGACTCTTAGCATTATACTTACGTATATGCGATATTTATTGACTAAACCATCCGTTTTCAGTTTATTTTACGTATTATTTTACGTTTTTACATTTTATTTTTACATATTATTTTACATTTATTATTTTACTTACTATTATAAGGGCCTATAAACACGTGAATATCCTGTCCTATTATGACGTAAATCATCTTCGAAAATTCGTTAAAAATCTAAACTTTCAGGTCTTATTAAAAATGGACGCTGAAAGTGAATCGGTTTCAATGGTTTCTGTTGGATCTTTGCAGCAAAACAATAATCCACTTTCTCGAAAATTGAAAAAAATTCTTAACACAAGGTTGGAGAATGACAAAGTAAGCAAAAAACTATACTTGCTACCTTTAAAATCTATATGTAATGAAATACATTAGTACTTACTACTACCTACCTTTAAAATGAGTATAAACCATTATTAAAAGGAGACTCTACTTTCATTAATTAACTTATTTACTGGTATGTTCCTAATCCAATTGCTGAAACAATTAAATTGTTTAACATCATGACTTGCTCTAATGAATCATTTTGTATTTTTTTTGCTTTCAGTTTTTATATTTTAGGTTTATGAGCCTTATTATCACCCTCGCAGGTCAGACTAATCAATCACTAACCAAACACCCCACAAAACTGTTCAGTTTCATTTTGAGATTATATATTGATTCCGGTAGCCTACTCATTAAAGCCTTTTTGCTGTCAAAATGTGGATCGTCATTTTGTTTTGTTTTTGGTGGAAAATTCTCTATGGGGCTTCCCAGTGAAAATAAATTTTAAATTTAAAGTTAAACTAAATTTATGTTATTATCATCCCTATTCATGTTTTTACCTGAAAATAATGCAGCAATTGAGTGACAAATTTATTTTGCAGGAACTGCTAGATGCACTACGGTCGGCTGTAATCTATCGGGAAGTTGCCATATTTCTTCCGAATATCAAATAATAATTGAAAAACAAAGGCAAAAAAATGAATAAATATCAATAGTAATTAGCAAAAACCATGTACACATATGTTTACATATATCGTTGAAAAATCGAAAATGACTTGAAAACAAAGATGGCTACTGCTAGTTTTATTCTCACAGCAACTGGTGTAACAATTTTAACTCCCCAGAACCCGAAAAAGCGATGTTTTACCTAAAAGTTAAACTAGATACAAAAATTTTGAAGAAAAATGTTTGGAGCAATATTACTCAAAATTTTTAAATGGGAAGATTATGTTTTTATGCGTTATTTCGAAAGATCTATTCAAATGCTTTCCAAAAATATAAAAATTATGAAAATCACCCAAGAAACGACTGAATTGTGCATTTTTTTTCGGGGACACCTCTGGGTTACATATATGTAACCGTCGTCTTAGGGTTAAGAAGGCAATATTAACAAACATTAATAAACAGTGCTCGAATGGTTACCTGCACACAATGCCATGCGCTCCAGGAACTGCATTTAACCCAGCAATAGGAGTTTGTGACCATCCTTACAATGTACCTGGTTGTGGGGCAGCACCAACCACTGCAGCACCAAAACCAACCACAACACCACCAAAACCATTTGATAGTAAGTTGTTTATAAAGCCTTAGAATTATTTTTTTGTTTTTCAAATTAAAATGTAATGCGGTATTTAGGGAATTTGTACATAGCTGCTCTCATAATACAATGTTGCATAACAGACTATTTTCATAAAAGATTAATAGTAAAGTTTCAAGTTTTTTTTTGTGTAAATTTCAGAGGAGTGTTTGGATAAAGATGGACATCCAGTGAGTTCGGCACCATTTGAAAAGCCAGGAGATTGTGATAATTTCTATCAAGTAAGTGCATTCTAGATTGATTGCAGATTTATTTAAAAAGAAATTGCTAACAAACATTAATAAACAGTGCTCGAATGATTACCTGCACACAATGCCATGCGCTCCAGGAACTGCATTCAACCCAGCAATAGGAGTTTGTGACCATCCTTACAATGTGCCTGGTTGTGGGGCAGCTGTAACAACAACCACCGCAGGACCACAACCAACCACGACACCACCTAAATTATATGATAGTAAGTTGTTCTCACAGTTTTAGAAACATCTTTTAGTATTTTTAGTATGTTTTATCCAGTTAATAGATGTCCCGTCATGAATTATTTTATGATTTTTTGTCTTCTAATAATCTTTCTACCTTTAAAAAATAAGAATGTTACATCTTAAAATTTGTCTAATAGTGTGATAAACCTGTATTAAATGTAGCCTATCAGCTAAATAAGCTTAAGCTTATATAACCCAAAATGTATTTACACAAATAGATCTATCTATAATAATAAAGTAATTCGATGGTTTCATTTATTAACAATTATTCACGTTATTTAGAGCTCTTCTTTCAGATATTTTTATCAAATGTTAATGTTAATAGTCATATTTAAAGGTGTGTTTCTTATAAATTTTAGGTAAATGTTTGAACAGTGCTGGACATCCAGTTAGTTCCGCTCCATTTGAAAAGCCAGGAGATTGTGATAATTTCTACCAAGTAAGTAGTAATTCCTTTAATAGATAGGATATTCATGTTTTATAGCTGTGGTGGGAAAACGGAATATTCCTGTCACATGGGCAATCGTAATTACTTCTTTTGGAATGTTTTAGTGCATAGTGTATTGATGGTTTAACTGTTTAGCTTAACATATTAATCTAGGTTCAGGCAGTGTGCGAATGCAGATAGACCAAATCAGTGACTACTTTTAATCCAACTTCTTTCCTCTGAAAAGTGGGCCCTATAGGATGTGTAGAATATTATGTTTATCCCCGCTGATGGGAAAACCAAGGGGATTAACACACAGCAATCGTCAAATCACATTGCGCCCACCGTCGGGTTACCATAGCTATTGCAGTGTGTTGTGTATGATTCACACGTCCCTTTAATTTAGTAGAACCCATTAATCTGCTGGGTCCAGGCAATGTCCATAAAGTGCTTTGCCCTAGGACACAACCGTCTAGCTAGCGACCAGTTTTACACCTGCAACCTTTCGATTAAAAGGCGACGCTCTTAACCGCCAGACTAACCGGCCTGGGCCCTATGCTTAGGTATTTGTCTGCACAATCATATTTACTAATTAACATTAATAAACAGTGTTCGAATGGTTACCTGCACACAATGCCATGCGCTCCAGGAACTGCATTCAACCCAGCAATAGGAGTTTGTGACCATCCTTACAATGTACCTGGTTGTGGGACAGCTGGTAATGTTTTATATAGATTAAAACTAGTTTTTAAATTTATTCCCATTTAGCAATTATTATAGTTTTTCCATTTCCAATGAAAGTATTACCTTTGCATTTAAAAGTCTTGACCACAGCTTATTGTTTAGCTTCATTTGTGAAATTAAATTTATTAAAATTATAGTAGGAGTTGTTTTAATCTAGTGTTCGTTTATCAGATTGTGTATTTCTTAGGGAGTGAGCCAACTTGTAAAGATGCAACCGGCAAGCCATTGAGCACTCCACCTTTTGAAAAACCTAATGATTGCCAACATTTCTACCAGTGTGGAGCAGGTTAGTTATAGCATTTCCTAATTAGTATCGGAATTTTAAATGCCTTTTTTTGACAAGGTATATTATACGTGATGCCATGTGCGCCTGGGACAGTGTTCAACCCAACTTTATTAGTTTGTGATTGGTCATACAACGTTCCAGGCTGTTGAGGTAAGCTTTATATTATCATGCATTGTGCTGTTCCATTTCACTATTATGCGGTACTAATAATTTGTTTATAATATTGAAACCATTAGAAATGTAAGGTGGCTTCTGTATACCAACTGTAGTAGTAAAAAAGGTTTTTCGTTTAGACTACAATAAGATTAATTAATAAAGACCTAGTAAAATAACGGCAAACGACAGTTTTTAAAATACAGTGCCTAAAATATAAATTATATACCATAGACCCGGTTGAAATACTTAGCAAAATACATTGTTACTAAATCAAAATTTTAATGTATAAAGCATGATGGGACAAAAAATCCGTTTAAATGTAATGATTTTCATCTTGTTGCTATTCGTCCTACCAATTAGTCTGTGACGCCTTTCAATCGAAAGGTTGTAGGTTCGAAACTGGTCGCTAGCTAGTCGGTTATGTCCTTGGGCAGGGCACTTAACGAAAGTTGTCTGAACAATAGCTCTGGTAACCCGACGGTGGGCGCGAGATGATCTGACGATTACCCGTGCGTTAACCCTCTTGGTTTTCCCATTCACGGGGATAAACATGAATATCCTATCCTATCCTAAGTTATCTGTATGCTATTTTCAGCCGTTCTTTAACAATTTTGCAATTGAAGGAAAGTTTAACCGCGTTTTACTGATGCAAATAAACACACTGCTCAATTATTCAATGCAATAACCCATTATATCTTTGCAGATTCTATTCTCGTGTTTACCATTAAAAGTTCCACATAATTTGTAAGTTGGCCATTGTTTTTTATAACTTTCAATGAAATATTTACAAATTGTTTTACTCCTTCAGATTTTATGCCAATTCTACTAATTCACCGAGCTGCTTTGCATAGAGGCGAATATTTGCTACCAGTCGTCCAACGTATATTATAATATATACATAAATCATTTTGTATTATTGTAGTTTGTAACCTTGCACACAGATTTCCGAACAAAGTGAATTCAAAAGCGCAAAAAACTCTATGCCAAACAGTTTGAAAATTGTTCAATAAAATCATGCATGCACCTTGTTTCCATTTCTACCAATCAGAATTCCAGTTTAGCTTGTAGATTATGTTTACTACAGATTATGGCCGAAGGGAAAGTTTGCTCATGTTTATACCAGGTACGAAAACACGTTAGTCGTGACTTCGGTCGGTAATCGTCGAATTACTGCATCCTCAATCAGGTTGAGCTTTTTTAATGTATTTAATATTAGGCATCGTTTTAATACAAATAAATTAGGAACAATAGATAGTGTTGTAAGTTTCAATCTGATTAAATAACGCGTTCTACCGTTAGACCTGGCGACCGGACATGCCTGTCACCAGCGTTACGCGCAGAAAAAAAAAACAAAAAAAAACAGAGTAAAATCAATATGTGTTCCCTTCGGATTCTACGTGAACCTATAAATAGCTGCTTATAGTCTATTTACCCCCAGCATTGTTGCGTTAAGCCAACACAAAAAAGTTAAATTCCAGGAATAATAGTCTGTAACTCATCACATTGAAATCAGACGTTAAATAACATGTCTTGCAGTGGCTAAATAGGCATGTGAAAGAGCAGTGGTCATTATGGTATGCCTTGAAATAAGATGTTTGTCCGACCGGTTGGTCTAGCGGTTAAAAGCGTCGCCTTTCAATCCAAAGGTTCCAGGTGCGAAACTGGTCGATAGCTAGTCGGTTGTGTCCTTGGGCAAGGCACTTTACGGACATTGATTAACTCTTTCACTCCCGGCCAAATGCATTAATTTAAACATGCTGTCCCGCAGTGTTTTTTACAATTTTTGGTCATTTTCAAATTAGCACAGTTTTTCTCAAATATATGCTATGATTTATTATTTAGTATGGTTGGAAAGATAATTTATCCCTCTTTTAAACAAACCCGCACACCCTAGAATCTACCTCCAATAAAGAATATATTATGTAAACTTTAGTGAACACCACTTTTTAATGTAAAGAAAATTCTGCTCGACTTTGAAAATTTTGAGGTGCACTGACAAACGAAATACTCACTAATTATTGGTATGCCCAAATGATATGAAAATTGGAATGTAGATTGTCTAATAGTTTTTGTACTCAGGAAAATTTGAACTGTCATTGTATCTTCAGTAGTTTTTTTACTATTCCTAATTGAAATTTTCCTTTATTCTAACTATATTATGAAAAATTGAACCAAAACCGCATTGAAGTTTTTAGTTTTGTAGAACTAAAATAGTAAAAAGTATAAATAAGAACAGTGAAGGAAGTGTAAAAAGGGCATACAAAAGCAAACAAACACAAATACTATATCCAATATTCTTCAAAGCAGGGCACACCGAACTAGCTAGTCTCGCCGCCTTTTTCTTTATCGTGCGCTCAGCAGGCCCAGCTGGATTCATGCTTTGGTGAACACGAAGCATAAACGCCTGTTGCGAAAACGTCACCAACGCTCTCCTTTTTTTCTCAACGGCACGAAATTCACAGAGAATGTAAAGAAAGACTTGCTTGACAAAAAGAGCTTCTCACGCAAGTTAACGCGACTCCTATAGGCTGAGTTAGTCACTTGTAAATTCGTGTAAAATCGATAGAAATAAGAGGCGAAGCCTTGAAAAAGAAAGGCTATCACTCCTCGCATTTTTAATATTTCTCCACGAAAATTACAGAGAATAAAATATAGGGTTTCCTTGATCGAATGAGCCATAGCTGAGGTCTCTACCATTACGCATTGCGGAGAAATCATTTTTTAGATTTGCATCCATTTATGTACAGGCGGGATACCATGTTTTCCCACCAACTCGCCATATATGGCGAGTTGGGACGGAAAGATTTAAACCCAGCGGATTAATGGGTTCTACCAAATTGAAGGAACGTGTCTATCATATACAACACACTGCAATAGCTCCGATAACCCGACGGCGGGTGCGAGGTGATCTGACGGTTGCCCGTTTGTTAACCCCCTTGGTTTTCCCATTCACGGGGATAAACATGAATATCCTCCTATCCTATGAATCCAGTAACAGCCTTATAGTGTTAGACCAATAAAAAGGCAAAATAGACATAAGTTTTTATTGTTAAGCGACCCGAGCGATAATGGTTGATTTATGTCGGCCTCTCGGTCGTGTTAGTAGGACTTCTTGCTTGGACTTTTAATAAGCAGCATATCTTACAAGTTCTCTGGCATACATGTCTCACGTGAGGATAAGGCCCGGAAGCTTCGCAGTAACCTTTGTCGTCCCAATACTCACATGAAGTATAGTGATCTCTGCAAGCTTTTAAAGATATATTATAATAATGCTTTTAAAATCCGCAAAGTAACTTACTACGTATACATGGTGGTTTCGTGGGAGGCAATATGCAAGGGACGCAAAGCCTACACGATTTTCTGCACAATACACTGTTCGAAGTAGAGCAGCGGCCAATGCTGGCTAAATATCGGCATTCGTATTCCATAGTATCCACACAGTTTTCTGAAAATATCTTTGATTATTTCTTCCCGAAGATGCATGATCTATATACCGTACAAACAGGAAGATGATCAGTAAAATTTTAAGGCGCTCTATATAGGTTTAGTTGCGGTTAAGTATATTGTATACAAACGTCTATTATATGCAAAACAATTTTATTACTTTTGTTTTAGAATTTTTCCTTTCATAATTTTTTTTTTAATTCTTTTTTCTTGTCAGGTGCAAACTTGTTTTTTCCATTCGGTTTCGACAACATTTTTTTAAAATAATTTTTACATTTAAAGTATTCTTTAAAAGTAATCCATTGGGCACTGACTAACCCATCCTGTAAACCAACCTGTTCACTTCGCCACATTACAATGAGCGACAAAATAACGCAAATTAGAAATTTTCTCTTTCGCATGCCTTCTTTTTTTAAATCGGGCTATTTATAAAAACATCGATATACATATCAGTAGTGTTAACCATTCTGCCACACCCTCGTATACCATGTTTTATATATTTTTCTTACCAGGCCAAGTTTCGACCACATATTGGGCTCGCCAACAAGTCTGTTTTTGTTTCAAATGAAGCCGTGTATGATTCGGTTGCGATAACCATTTGGAAAAACGACCGTTTTTTACAAAGCTACGTTTTGGACCCATGATAGGGCTGTCACAAAAATAGTATCTACCCCGAATCCTTCTAAGAGCTTTTCGAAACCTTCCGCATTTCTAGTTTTGGCTTATTTATCTACATATATACTTATTTTATTTGCTGTAATGTGGGGTGGTAAATTTAAATGAAAATAGTTAAACGTACGATCACATGTGGATATTGCGCCTGCTGAACCATCCGTCAGCTCAATTTCATCGCCGCATCGAATACACACTCGACACGTCTGTGGACACATAGCCTTCCACATGTTCAAGTTGCAGTGCAAAAGAGCGGCGGCACAAACTGATGACGTGTCTCTGCAGTCGGGTCCTGTAGAAAAAAAGATGATACTGGTGTCTGTTACTGCAGGCTACATTTGCATACAGATGTAATGACGTTTTTTTTACGAACAAATGAATATAATGCAAATTCTCGATAGTTTACAGCTAATATATCTTGCGGATTAAAACGGGGTTTTGGGTTTATTCAAAGGGGGTTTGTTCAATAGCCGGAATTAATAAAAGTGAAAATCCAATATAATTATATAGAAAAAATAAGTTTATTATGGTTATAAATTATAAAAAAATGACTACATACGCCAAACTTACTACATTCGCTTTGAAGTTGGGTAAGTATGAAAAAACTGAGTCCGTTAATACCAGCCACTTCCCTGATGACTAGCACCGATAGCAAAAACACCAAGCCTTTCATGCTGTCGATTGCTACAAAATTGACGAATAAACTACACACCGTGGGTTTGGCCTATATATGAAATGGGCCACACCTTAAAAAAAGGCAATCTCGGATTTTCATGTGAAAAACATGTTCAATACCCAAATATGTAGGACGTTACAGTAAGAGTAAGCCTTTTTGAAATAAAAATGCTTGGTTGCAGAATCCAATATTAATAAACACATTTTAAAAGTAATTAACAAGCACGCTAGGAAAAAGTATGGGCTACACATAAAGCTTCCTCTAATCAAGTTCAGCCATAAAAATTTGTGTTTAAAGTATGACCCACAAATATTTAATAAGCCAGCTCAAGTACTGCTCAAATCACAAAACCGGTTTACGAAACGTCATCACGGAAATAAGTTATAATCGAAATTAACACGTCGTGTTTTAGTGGTACACCTGTATTAAAGGCATAAAACGCAAATTTATTTTTTATTTCAACATTTTAATGTTTTTATTGCATAACAATTAACGTAAAAAAATAAATATTTTCTTTATAGTTTATACATAAAACAAATTTAATTTGTATGTAACCAAAATAAAAAATTTCAAGTAAATATTTATTATGTTGTAAATACGATGAATCATTGTGTACGGCTGGTATGGTGCAGCGCTACCGTTTTAACGTTGCCTGATATACTTGCACTGCCCTTTGGCATTGGCATCGTATCAAATATTCATGCCCCGAAGATTTATATTAATTGAGATGTGATTTGTGATAAAAAAATTCCAAGACTATTTATTTTACTTAGCGACCGTTGTCGTTCTGGTAATTACACCAAAGCATGAAGAAAACCCGTATTTTAGGTGCTTTTAACATGAATCACCGATAAATAAAATAAATGCTATATGTCGTCGACCACGCTCAGGTCAAGTTTATACTACGTAGATACTTTAATACATATAGTAAATATGCCGTACACATATAAAGCTATTCAATTTAGTTTTTGTATACCACGCACCATACGTAAAAATATTAAAGCAAGCAAATAACGTTTATTTATGCGTAAGAAAAATGCGAACGTTACGGTTCAGTAAGTAAGCAATGCCGTAGGACGTAGGTAGCCTTACTAGCCTATATCAACGCCACCTATGTATTGGTGTTGTCGTATTAATCTATTCTGACTCTTAGCATTATACTTACGTATATGCGATATTTATTGACTAAACCATCCGTTTTCAGTTTATGTTACGTTTTTACATTTTACTTTTACATATTATTTTACATTTATTATTTTACTTACTATTATAAAGGCCTATAAACACGTGAATATCCTGTCCTATTATGACGTAAATCATCTTCGAAAATTCGGTAAAAATCTAAACTTTCAGGTCTTATTAAAAATGGACGCTGAAAGTGAATCGGTTTCAATGGTTTCTGTTGGAACTTTGCAGCAAAACAATAATCCACTTTCTCGAAAATTGAAAAAAATTCTTAACACAAGGTTGGAGAATGACAAAGTAAGTAAAAAACTATACTTGCTACCTTTAAAATCTATATGTAATGAAATACATTAGTACTTACTACTACCTACCTTTAAAATGAGTCTAAACCATTATTAAAAGGAGACTCTATTTTCGTTAATTAACTTATTTACTGGTATGTTCCTAATCCAATTGCTGAAACAATTAAATTTTGTATTTTTTTTGCTTTTAGTTTTTATATTTTAGGTTTATGAGTATGAGCCTTATTATCACCCTCGCAAGTCAGACTAATCAATCACTAACCACCCCACAAAAGTGTTCAGTTTAATTTTGAGATTATATATTGATTCCGGTAGCCTACTCATTAAAGCCTTTTTGCTGTCAAAGTGTGGATCGTCATTTTGTTTTTGGTGGAAAATTCTCTATGGGGCTTCCCAGTGAAAATAAAGTTTAAATTTAAAGTTAAACTAAATTTATGTTATTATCATCCCTATTTATGTTTTTACCTGAAGATAATGCAGCAATGGAGTGACAAATTTATTTTGCAGGAACTGCTAGATGCACTACGGTCTGTTTCAACCTTTTTTACCGATAATAACATTCGCACACGTCGTAATCTTCGTGGTGAAATTGAACGGCGGAGTCTGCTTATTAATCAGCAGTTTGCAGACTCATTTAGTCTTCTGATCAAAGTAAATATATATAAGATGGGATAATTATGTTTTATCACTTGAATGGAAACTCTTAGAATTGTATTTGTAGCACCCGGTAACACATGAAAACGATTGCATTGTGTTAAATTGATGTGTATTTTTATTTTGTTTGACACATGTATTTTTTATTTAATCCCATGGTTGAATGAGAGTTTTTGTCAGTGTAAATTATTTTCATGTTTTATTTATTAATATTGAATGATTAATAGGATTTGGAAAGCATACATGAAGATGTACAAGCAATGTCCCACTGCTGTAAAGATATGACTGATAGATTGGCAGTAAGTTGTTAACTTTAAAATATTAATATTGATGTTCTGCTGTCAAGGTTGTTTTGTGACTCATTTAACACGAGCATCGGATTAAAAACATGTATCATTCATCTTTTTATACATACCCTAAACATTACTTACCTACCTTTTCATTTCCATTATTAAGTATTTTCAATCATGATTCGTTATTCAGTCGACTAAGGAACAGACTCAAGAGCTGATCACACAGACAAGTGAACTCAAGAACGAAGGTAAAAAATTACAGCTACAAGCAAAGATTGCCGATGCATTCTTGGAAAGATTCCAACTAAAAACCGAAGAGATGAAAGTAATCCGAGGAACCAAAGATGGAAATTTAGTGCCGGTGAATATTTCATATTGATTATACGTTGTTCTGGTTTGTAAAAGAAATATAAGAGTAGAATCTATGCCGCCATTTAACCAGGATTTTGTTAACAAAAAACATATTACAAAGCTTAATTACGGAACTAAATAAATATAAAAGTTGCAATCAAGTCCCCATTTAGTTACAATAAATGCAAAGTGTACTTAAAACTCATGGAAATTGCATAAATCCAAACTGGTGATATGCAGAAATAGTCATTTAACTTGCTGTTGCAAGTCCTTAAGTTTTAGTTATTTACGTAAATAATATAAAAAAACACAAAAATTCTTAACCAGTAAGTAAACAAAACTTTTTTATAAGCAATTGTTTGTAAGACTTTAAATGATCTTTCGATTCACTCACCCTGTCATTGGTTTCAATTCAACAAGCAGTTCGCTTATGGTTTAAGCCAGGGATGTCCAACCTGCGGCCCGCTAGTCATTTGTACTATAGGCTATCACATTCACAAGGCAATAATCGTCATTATGCGTTAATAATAATATACCTCGATTCCTTTATTTATGATTGGCGAGATGCGACACACCCCTAGTGAATTTATGTTTATTGCAATTTATCATTACTACTAAATAACGGTACTGTCTGCTTTATAAAATAAATATCTTTCTGGTCGTTTAAGGCAATTTATCATAACCAAAATTTTTTTTCGCTTCGCAAATCATTTCAAAACCATTAATTCGAACCCTGCCATTTTTATTGAAATTTAATAGGTTCTGCGGCCCATTGAATTATTTTAAGTGACAATGCGGCCCATTAAAATAAAAGGTTGGACATCCCTGGTTTAAGCAGTTCGCTTATGGTTATGATTATGACACATGCTTAAACTGATCAAAATTTTAAATAAGCTAGATTTTATTTTTTAGTGTGTTACAGGAATTTTTTGAAGTACTTGAGAAAGTCCAGCGGATACATTCAGATGTAAAAGTTTTGCTACGAACAAATCAACAAAAAGCAGGGTAAATAAACTGTTTAAAATGATTGTTTACTTACTGTGACTGTGATGATGATATTTTAACAGCTCAAGTATAGGTTGGAATATCCTCGTCTCATGTGGTTTGCATTATAACAGTGGCTCAATATTTTATATAACATAGTTACAATATACAGAATTGGTGCATTGCAAATTTGTGTATTAATAATA
Organism: Ciona savignyi; assembly: GCA_000149265.1. Lineage (NCBI taxonomy): Eukaryota > Metazoa > Chordata > Ascidiacea > Phlebobranchia > Cionidae > Ciona > Ciona savignyi. The sequence continues at coordinate 320,116 of CH002811.1, read as the reverse complement.
CACCAACCCAAATAATTCTTTGTAGACTTGAGATAATGGAACAAATGGCTTTACAACAAGAATCAGCTTATGAAAGGTTATATCGGTGGAGCCAATCGCAGACCAGATCAATGACATCTGATGCACTAGATATCACCCCTCTTCAGCAGCAAGCGTTAAAAGCTTTGCAAAATCGACCAGTTTTATTTACGTTAGTATGATCATACAAAAATTATGTAACAATTTCATTTAATATCACAAAACTTGAATATGTATTCTGGTGTTATTTTCAGTTCACAAATTATTTTGAATTTAATTTATAGTTATCTGTTTTTAATGACTCCTAATTTTTTGCACAAGAAATTAACAGTTAACCACGGTTAACCGCTTTTATGGTTAACCGTCACGTCAAATTTTACCCGTTTAACCGTTTTTTAACAACTCTTTTTTTGAACTCTTATCTGTTCGTTGGTTGATAAAACGCACGCTTTTCTAACGTGAAATATCTGTCTGACAGCGTCAATGCTATGCAATACAATGCGGTCACAAAAAGCCTAACTCGCGCATTATTTCTTTCATGGGGATAATACAATTCAACGTCATGATTTATATTGTGTTTTAATAAAATCAGTTAACCGTTTTTTAAATTAACCGTTAATTCGCAGCCCTAATAATGATCTGAAGAGTTGCTTGACGTATGCTGACACTGGCAGTTGTTGCAATCGTCCTGGTGCATCGCATCGGGTTGATTTTTGTTAGGGTGATATAGGCCTACCCAGTATTATATACTAAAAGTATGTCAAACTTTATTAACTCAGCTACACACTGGATGAATATTCAAGCGCTCGGCGGGGAGCTGTTGTTCGTGGCTTCATAGATGCTCTCACTCGGGGAAAGCAAGCTCCGATTCTCTTCCACTGAAGATGGTGGAAGATCACATGTTGGTCCCAGACCAATAGAACTTCATGCGCATGATCCCATGCGATATGTGGGCGACATGTTGGCATGGCTGCACCAGGCTTCAGCATCTGAAAAAGAATGTTTGCTGCAGTTGCTGGCACAGTGTGCAAAAAGTAAGTTTATAATACATTGCCTATCATAGACAAATTCAAACATGTAATCGTACTAACAAGTCAACTATCCGATGGTTACAGTAAAAAAAAGTTGTGAGCAATAGTTACCCTTGCTTCTATTGCATCAATTGAATAGCTGCACATTTTTAATTTTATTGCATTTGATTTGCTAGCTGTAGATGAAGCTAAATGCAAAGTACTGGCCAGTGTGCTGGAGGGTGTGTGCCGGCCTTTGAAAGTCCGAGTCGAACAAGTTTTAGTATCCGAACCAGGCACTCTCATCCTGTACAAGTTAACTAATCTGCTCAAGTTTTATCATGATACGATCAGGTGATTTTGTGTGTTCAATTGAATGAAAGTGTCATTTGTATCTTGACTGGAAATGTGAGGTTTTATTGTTCTCTTCTTTCTGGTTTTGTCGAATAAAGTGTATTGGTTAATGCATTCTTAATTTCTGTCATAACAACCTCCAAATGCTAAAGCTGTTACAATTACAGTTATTTTTATATTACTGTATCTGTATCACATGTGCTTAGTTCAGTCTTTCGCCGACTGACTTGCTACTGAACCTTTTGTTGTACGATTATTAAAATAATTTAGTCAAGCCTACTCATGTGTTAGAAATTCCTGTTTTTTTGTTCTGTCAATTTGATCCACAGTTCTAAAACAGTCATTTTTTAGCATTGTTAAGCTTATTGGAGTGCTTGTACATTAGGTGATCCATAGTTATGGCTTGCATAGTATGTTAATCTTTGGCTGATTAAATTTAGAAAACTAAGTTCTGCATCGCATTACAGGGATATAGTTTGTGGTGAAGACAGCAATTTTCCACTTCTTGAAAGCTTAAGTGAAATGCACATTCTTTGTCGGAAATTATTTTTTAACGGTTTACAATTTATGGCAAGCAAACTGTTGGATAAGGTGAGTTTGAGTTTGATATATATATCCATATGAACTGATATATTGGAATTGTACAGATAGAAAATCTACATTTTGTGAAAAGTAGTCGTAAAATAAAGTCAACTTTAATTTAGTTACCAAGTATAGAACATTTAAATATAGTAGAAAGAATTCTAAATTTGTGGAAAAGTAAGCAGCAGAATACAAAGCACAAATAAAAAAATATAGACATTTTTTAGGTTGAATTAAAAGATTTAGATTTGTCAGGTTGAGCTCCCCCCAAATGAATTGTCTCCTCCCCGTTCGCTACTTGGACCACTTAATCTCCTGCGCAACATCTTTGATTCACACGACGCTTCCATATTGCCTACTGATCAACGCCATGCAGATCTCACTCAGGTTTTAAACTTGAAATATATGATATTCAAGTAAACCTTTTTAAATTATCTGTTTCAGTTGAAACTTTTAACAATCAAGATTTAAATACTCTAGATAGTTATTTAGTAGTATTTATTAACCCTTGATTTATATCATTTTGATGCCAAAGTAGCCAATGTCATAAAATTTCAAAAACATCAATATTTGTTTTTTAACTATGTCTACATCACAGCTATTGATTAAGCGTATATGCCATCTTATTTTTGTAGTATGAAATCACAAGTTTTATTGCTTGTTTTTCAATTTGCAATTATGTTTCAAAGCTGTTCTATTTCACCATCCTGCCAAAATACCTAGGTTATGACACACTTGCTGGATCCTCTTCTACAAATGTGTGCAATGTCGGCCAGCCAACTACCACCTGCAGACATGGCAACTTATGTCATTAATTGCATGTATGCTATCAAGTCCTTGCTTTCTCTCTATGAGTTTACAGATAAAAGGTAAATAAGATGGGATATTTATGTTTTATTACTGTAAATGATATAACATAGAAGCGGTATCATATATGCAATCATCACATTACATTGTACCTCACTTCTCGTACCTCTTGCAGGGTGATATGTATGATTGAGATGCTTCTATAATTTTAGTAGAACATATTCAATCTAGTTAAAGTGATGTCCACCAAAGGTCTTGCCTTTGGCACAAAAATGACTCGCTAGAAAACATGATTCTGCAGCCTGTTCTACTAAAAAGTGACATGTTAACCCACCAAACTATTCTGTTGTAGAATAAAAAGCTAACAATGGATAATGTAGTAATGTGACATTAAAATAATTGCAGAATTGAAATGCTGAGTGCCCAAATTGAAGCACATATCGACACATTGGTCAATGAGCAGGTTAGTTGCTGATCATTATGATTCAGTGCTTCAAGTTTTAGTTAAATAATCTGCTATAATGTTAAGCCACAAGTTTCATTAAAAAATATTTTCAGGCTGCAAGCATTTTAACTCGGGGTGGAATGGCAAATGTGTACAAGCTCATTTTAAAACAAGAAAATACAAGCACCATGTCGCAAGTTCCTGGTCTCGACAGACAATCAATGATGACCGCTTTCCAATCCTTCGATGCCATTTCATATTCTCCAGATGACTTAGTTTTACGGCAGGTGAACAAAGGCTTCCTATGTTTAGTTTTAGTAAAGCTAGACTTGGTGTTACCCAATAAGTTTGTTGTTAAGTTATAAATTAAATTTATATTGGCAATCTATCCTGCCAGGGTATAAAATTCGCGCAAGTAACACTCGCCTGACACAATTTATTACTTTTGCAAATAAAAAACTATGTACTTCTTTAAGAGTTACTTCCCAAAATTTGATGAATTTTTTGTCCCTGCCTGTGATAAATATTCAACTCTACCCCAGGTGATTTTACTGTCAAGTGCAACTCTTAAAGAAGTGGTAACAGCACGTGCAAATGATCTAGTTGTGATTGCTTACAGCACCGTCCATTCAATCTTCACTGATGATAAAAATGGTTACAACCCTACAACATTTTCAACTAAAACACCAGACCAAATTCGTTTGCTGCTTTGTTAATTGCCAACGTGAATGAACAACACTTTATTTAAATTGTTCTTGCACCAGTAGAATCGGTTGTGAGTGTTCAGGCATCTATTTTTTTATATGCACTTCCAAATCCTATATCCCACTAAATGCGTGCAATGCCACTGTTTCTAAATCTTTTGTATAAAAATTGTAGCAGAATTAGTAATTTTAAAATTGTATTTACAAACGATGAAAAAAATCTGTTATACAGAATACAAATATTAATCAAAATGGTGGCTCTTGGTCAATGATGAAACAAATTATCATATTGCTTGCTTTTTAACATGATGATCCTGAAACATAATGTTGTTTAAGTCACAAAAGGTACATTGGCTACAAGAAATACATACAGAAGTTACTTCTTTGTTCCACAGCACGAGCTATTGCACTTGCAAGTTGCCGGATTGCATTTGCAGTCTTTGCAATCTGAACACGTGTCACACTTGCAAACACCAGTCTCTATAATACAATACAAATGATTATGAAATGATACGTAAATTATGTAATAATGACCAATAGAAACCAAAAAGCTCTAAAAATCTTTAAATTATGCTGTTAAATTACCATGTGCAGATTTGATCTTTTTTTTAGTTCTATTTATTTTATACAGTGACCGTTTTTGTTTACATGGAAATTGTAAAAAGTTTATTATTTTAAATAAAATAATTGTCCAAACTTGTCAGTACTGAGACTTCTGTTATTTCTATAATATCAATCAAAGGCACGAAAAAGCAATAAAGCTCCGTTTAAAAACACATTGTTGTTTTAATGAAATGTAAAATATTATTAATGGTCTGGTTAATAATAAAGCAATAACGGTTTTGTTATTTAAATAAATTGTAGTCAAATTCATTTTCTTACCTGCGCAGTTACAAGGGTCCATTTTTTATTATTCTTCAAATCTAAGTATAACTTATCGCTTTAGAATTCGACTACAAATGACGTTATTGCGAATGTTTCTTCCATTTTATGCTCTCGCATTTCTTTCAAATTTGGTACTGTATTTTGCGCACGATACTCAGCTAAAAGGATATCTGAATTACAATTCAAGTTTTGACATAATAATTGTCATGTCTAATCCATGCTTTAAAAATTACTATTTAATAGTATTTTAAACGACTTAAGATTGTTTAGGAAATATTAAAATTTTGCATACATTAAAAAAAAGATTTAGATATTATAGTCACTTTAAGATTTAATCACGTGTGCTTGTTTATATTCGGGTGCACGTTTTTGCACACAGTACGTGGATAACAGAAATGATTCATCACTATTTTAGCTGAATCATCATATGTCCGCCAGACTTCCTATTTATATATTTTTTCCAGCGCCTCAGGTTTGAGAGACCTGACAATGTTTTTATGATGCAAGTAAAGAATATTTAAATTGAAATGCACACTTAGCTAGCTCTTATCAACACGTTTTATACTTGTAAACTGATGTGCTGCCTAAGTCATCTGCGGTCTCCTATTCTGTTTTAATGTGTAAATTATGCACTATTGTGCTGCACTTGCATGTTTGATAAAAAACATTTCTAGAAGAATGAGGTTGTCTTCAAACAGAGTTCAATATCTGATCGTTGCAAGTCTTCTTTCGGGTAGGATTCAGATAAGTGTTACCAGTAGTATTTTTCTTACCCAAATACCGGTACCATACCACTAGGGTACATCATTTATATATAAATTAATGGATTCAAAGACGTACAGCTATTGAAGTTTGTTATTAATGAGACATTGTTCTTGCATGAGGGTTTACCCCGACCATCAAGCGGCTAGTTTTAATCCGGACAACAACTTATTGGCTGACTGCAACTGTGTAGAGCTGGCGGCCCGTATGGAAAGTACATCAAATTTCACCGAGATCTCGAGTGTGCACGCGTCAAATATTTAAGTGTGCAGTGTGCAAATGTCTAAGAGTGCACACTTCAAGTGTGCACACAATCTCCTTTTTATTACTGTTTTACCAAAATCTTAAAAAAACTTATTATTCTATCCTCAATTTTTCGTGTCCGTCAGCTAACAAAACTATCTACATAACAAAAACGCACTGACAGTAAATTACCCGAGGTCCAGAAGTAAGTTTACAGGTTTGTTGGAAATTATACGATGTTTTTTTTTAAACATGGCCAGCTTGCGAGCGTGTGTGAAATTACCCAAGTGTGCAAAGACGCGAGGGTAAAAAAACTCGAGTGTGCAGCTGCCGTACTTTCCATACTGGGCTGGCGGGTTTTACAATAGCTGGTTAAGTGATCAAAAATGGCCTCTTATTTTCTAGTGGTTAATTTTATAAAAAATAATTTATTGTTTCATAGTGTTATAAAACATAAAATGGAGCTGCCTAAGCTGAACTTTTTAACCATAAGAATTAAAATATGTATCTACAGTTTATTTCTCTATATTCCTCAGGTTTTTATCTAGTCCTTCATCAAATGTTGGAAATCAAAGACCTGCAAAAGAAGGAAATAGAGTTGATAAACAAGCAAAAAATGTGTGACTTCACTCATAACGGCAAATGTCCTACATCCTCCAATCCGACATACTGGCTTGCTGCAAAGAGGTGTGTTTAAATTGAATTTATAAATGACATTTATTCGTTTACCGTGTAAACTATAATTAATTAATTAACTCTTTCCCTCCCAACTCGCCATATATGGCGACCATATATGGCGAGTTGGTGGGAAAACATGGTATCCCGTCTGTCCATAAATGGATACAAATCTAAAAAACGATTTCTCCGCAATGCGTAATGGTAGAGACCTCAGCTATGGCTCATTCGATCAAGGAAACCCTATATTTTATTCTCTGTAATTTTCGTGGAGAAATATTAAAAATGCGAGGAGTGATAGCCTTTCTTTTTCAAGGCTTCGCCTCTTATTTCTATCGATTTTACACGAATTTACAAGTGACTAACTCAGCCAATAGGAGTCGCGTTAACTTGCGGAGAAGCTCTTTTTGTCAAGCAAGTCTTTCTTTACATTCTCTGTGAATTTCGTGCCGTTGAGAAAAAAAGGAGAGCGTTGGTGACGTTTTCGCAGCAGGCGTTTATGCTTCGTGTTCACCAAAGCATGAATCCAGCTGGGCCTGCTGAGCGCACGATAAAGAAAAAGGCGGCGAGACTAGCTAGTTCGGTGTGCCCTGCTTTGAAGAATATTGGATATAGTATTTGAGTTTGTTTGCTTTTGTATGCCCTTTTTACACTTCCTTCACTGTTCTTATTTATACTTTTTACTATTTTAGTTCTACAAAACTAAAAACTTCAATGCGTTTTGGTTCAATTTTTCATAATATAGTTAGAATAAAGGAAAATTTCAATTAGGAATAGTAAAAAAACTACTGAAGATACAATGACAGTTCAAATTTTCCTGAGTACAAAAACTATTAGACAATCTACATTCCAATTTTCATATCATTTGGGCATACCAATAATTAGTGAGTATTTCGTTTGTCAGTGCACCTCAAAATTTTCAAAGTCGAGCAGAATTTTCTTTACATAAAAAGTGGTGTTCACTAAAGTTTACATAATATATTCTTTATTGGAGGTAGATTCTAGGTGTGCGGTTTGTTTAAAAGAAGGGATAAATTATCTTTCCAACCATACTAAATATTAAATCATAGCATAAATTTGAGAAAAACTGTGCTAATTTGAAAATGACCAAAAATTGTAAAAAACACTGCGGGACAGCATGTTTAAATTAATGCATTTGGCCGGGAGTGAAAGAGTTAATATATACATTTTTAATACTGGTTTGTAAAATTGTTACCAAGTCTTTATTTTTTTATGTTTGATATTTCGTATGATCAGAACTACTAAGAAATTCATTCTTAGGAATATACATAACTTGGCAATGTGTTGCCTTAACTGGCTTCTTTGCAAATGTGCTTTGTTGTTTTAGGTTTTTTTAAATCAATATGTTTATGGGAGGTTGCAACCTTGGATCCCCTCACACGACGTATATGTTGTTCAACATTTCATTGTGTTCTGGAATATGATGTAAAAGTCTTAACATGTGAATAACTTTTTTATAACAGTGCAGATACAGAGCATATGCAGCATGTCAGGAACATATTTAAAGCTGTGGGATATGATAGGTGGGATGAAAAAGTTGGAACTTGGGATGTTTTGTGGTCATATGATTACCCCTTTCCGTCCAAAGTTAACCCGTCCAATCTACGTTCAACTCAACTTGTAAGTTTAGTTGTAAAATATAGGGTGAAGTACTCTCTAGTAATTGTTAATGCTAGTGCCGTATTAAAATTAGGTTTCCAGTTTTAAGTTTAAAATTCCTATGATGAGCACAAATGGCATTTACTGATGGCAGATATAGTATTTAGATTGTGTTACTTACTATACCGTATTATGAACCACCGATCACTGTAAATTGTTGTCAATTTTGAATAGTTTTAATTATAAAACTGATATTGTGACACTCTCTTTCCGGCACTGGGCGGCCAATTTAAAAAGTTTTGTATTTCAGGTAAATCACTTCCTGGTTCAGGATACTTAACAAGTAAAGTTTATCTTGCAAAATCTAAATCAAGGTAAGAAATGTTTGAAATAATTTGGACAGTTTAAAATTTGTCCACATGTGGTGGCTGTGCATAAAACTGACTAATCAATTTAAACTTTTTTTTAACCAATAAAATGATAATTGTTTCTTTAAAGGTACATCCCAACTGCTTTCACACTCCCAAAAGATAAAGAAAAATTTCAACAGTTCGTTGTCAATAATCCAGACAAGTTGTGGGTGCAGAAAAGCAACCAACACAGAGGAATCGCCATCAAATCTATGGAAGGTGAGAGGCACCACAGCATGAAACTTTCACCATATATGTTCTGTAAAATAAATCTGTTACAAATTGGGTTGGTGATATGTGCAAAATATATTTGACAAACACATTTAATGATAGGTACTAGATTATGGCAGTTATTGCAGTGAGTTGTATATAATGGAGACATTGCTTCGGTGACTGTTTAAGCCAGGGATGTCCAACCTTTTATTGTAATGGGCCGCATTGTCACTTGAAATAATTTAATGGGCCGCAGAACCTATTAAATTTAAATAAAAATGGCATGGTTCTAATTAATGGTTTTGAAAGGATTTGCGAAATGTGTTGGTAAGGAGAAAATAGTTTTCGCGCGTAAGCGCTCAAAAAATGTTTGGTTATGACAAACTACCTTAAACGACCAGAAAGATTTTTATCACATAAAGCAGACAGTATCGTTTATTAGAAGTATGATAAATTGCAATAAACGTAAATTCAAAAGGGGTGTGCCGCATCTCGCCAATCATAAATAAAGGAATCGAGGTATATAAACGCATAATGGCTATTGTTGCGTTGTGATAGAAATGCTTATCATACGGGAATAATGCAAAGTAAAGCCAGGGGTAAATAAATAATGTTACGTTGAAGGCAAAACCATGTTATATTAACGTGTTGAGGATTTATTATTAAAAATGCGGGAAATCAGTACCGGTAATTTATATTTTTGCGATTTTGTTAAATTTTGTAATTCGCAAACTTTAGAAAACCGTTCGCGAATACCGATTCGCGATCCCTTAATTCCAGCCCTGAATGGGTACATAAAGAAACAATTAAAAGCCATTATTTTCACTTTTTGAAAATAGGAACAAATAACACACGCATAGTAAGAAACAAAAACTTATTCCTACAATACAATGTCAATGGGATAAGTGTTTGTCGTCAGTATGTTTCTTTCTGCAATTTTGATTCTTAATGCGCCCCTAAAAGCTGACTGATACATTTTAATTAGGCTAAGATTTAAAGTTCAAAATACTACTTTGAGTCAAAATGACTAGCGGGCCGCACAAAAATCTCAGGTGGGCCGCACTGCGGCCCGCGGGCCGCGCCGTTGGACATCCCTGGTTTAAGCTATTAATTGACTGTGTTAAAACAATATCAGTTCTATTGTCAAATATTGACTGCGTTAAAACAATATCAGCTCTATTGTCAAATACACAATCTACTCAATATGGCTATTTTTGATCTCACAACCCTTCAGTTTGCTATCTGACGCGCTAATTGTTTCTTTCTGCAATATAATTTTCAAATAATCTTGATGAATCGTTTCTGCAGAGCTAAACTTGGATGCCACAAACAGCTTTGTGCAGGAGTTCGTGCATGATCCTTTGCTGATAGATGGCAGGAAGTTTGATATTGGAATATACACAATCATCACTTCTGTTGACCCACTGCGTGTATATGTGTTTGATGGGGAATGGTTGATAAGGTAGGCTACACAGTTTTAATCGATTAACCGTTTTTTAACAACTCTTTTTTTTGAATTCTTATCTGTTTGTTGGTTGGTAAAACGCAAGCTTTTTTGACATGAAATACCGGTACCTGTCTAACAACTGTAGTGTGCGTCAATGCTATGCAATACAATGCGGTCACAAAAAGCCTAACACATGCGTTATTTCTTTCTTTCAATTTAACGTCATGATTTAAATTGTGCTTTATGAAAATAAAATATATATCAATTGTATGTTGTAGTGCGATTAATTTAAAATTATTATCCTCAAAATATATTGTCAATTAACTTCTAGGCGGTCATAAGTTAGATCAAACGTGTTCATGCTGCGTCGTTGTCATAATTGATTGCAGAACAAAGATGATTGTTATAACATAGTTGTAATTTTTACAACTAACAAGCGACTTACAAAGTTGCAACATAACTTTAATTATTTCACATAATTACCCTGATGTACAAGATGTCAGATATTTGGAGTTCATATTACCGTTTATCAGATAAGAAAATCGGTTAACAGTTAACCGATTATTCTTCAGTTAACCGTTTTTTAAATTATTTATTAATTCACAGCCCTAATAGTATTTAATGACATAAAATCTTAACATTTTTTTTAAATTGGCTGATTTAAAAATCCGGTTTATTTTAAGTAGACTCATTTCAAGCCTGTTGTAGCTCTTTATGCTTATTTTTACAGCATTTAACTTTTCTACCAAGATTATATTTTAAGAAATACAATGCTTTCAGATATTGCCCAGAACCATACCTTCCGCTTGACGTCAATAATCCCAACAAATATGTTGTGGCTGCTGATTACACGCCAACTTGGGACGTAAGATAAATATTTTTATAGTTTCTGAAAATTTAACTTGTCTGATTTTATCTCTGTAGCTCCAAAATCCTCTATTAATTTCTTGTTAACAGAATTTACATAATATAATAGAAATGTACTAGATGCTGACGACGTAAAATATTTGTTCAAATTTAAAGTTTGTATACTTCAAAGTGTTAAAATTTAAAATTTAGAATAAATAATAAAAAAAACGTATTTTTAATTGATCCTAGATGTAACGTTCAACCCTTTGACCACGACGGAACTTTTGCCGTTTTAGGCACTTTTAAGTAAGGTTGCCTTGACCTCGTTTGCTGCGAATACTGTTGGACTTAGGGAAAATAATCTATTACACAGTTGTTCAGTATATAACTTTTTACAAATTGGTATTTTTCATTTTTTAATGACGTCATAATTTTCGTAATGACGTCATATTTAATACTTTATATGACGGCTTAAGATCTAAATCATTTTTTTTTACATTTACACAATTAAACACACATACATAGCCTCAGGAAAACAAAATGGTTGCAAAACGGTTCCAAAGGTTCTTTATCGGTAGAACTACTTAAAATGAAGCACAACTGCTTTAGAATCATTATCAGGTAACAAAAGTGCAGCTTTTTCAACAGATTATCTTTTTTTACCCTCCATAAGCTCAACATTTTTTCGTTTTATCCAAAATGTAAACAAGCGAAAGCGAAGGACTTGTTTTCAAAGTAATCAAGCGAACGATGACGCCAATAGTAGAAAACTAATCGGAGACTAAAACCAAAATTAAACTAAATAAAACAACACAAACCTCACATATATGTATCTGTTTTTTAAAACTCAAATAACTAAAAAATATCAAATGCAAGCCTATAAATCGATTTACACTAGTAAACGTAGAAATTATTCAGCTCTCCAGCGCCATCTGGCTGATCAAAATCGACCGTATACTTTTCTACTTGTGCAATCTTCGGCGCTGTCGACTCAAGTCGGCAGTTAAAGGGTTAAATACTCTTTTTTACTTGCATAAACTTGTCCTAATTTTTAAATTTAATATTGGGATATATAATTAGGCACCATTCCCAATATCACATTACAACATACACTCAGGCATTGAACATGAAATTCCTATGTTTAAAGTACGAACATGCACCAGTGTGCAATGTATATTATGAAACACAGCATTGCCTCTTTGAGATTAACAAACTAAGTTTATTTGATGTTGTGCACAATGTATATTTTGAGGTTTATCAACAAAATATACAAAAATAAAACATAAAAAGTTCATGCACCAGCAAAATATAATAACACAAAGCAATGGAAACCAGTGGTAGATTTAGCCATGGGACAAAGTAGATGTTGCCCACCCCAAGTATTAACATTTTTCCCATCCATAACGCACAAGGCAAGTATTTCAGTTATCCACTCATTATACACAAATACAAAGACTTGTTTGTTTTGCCGAACTATTTGGTTAGTTTTTATTAAACTGGTTTCGAAACATATTTTGCTAAATGTTAAAACTAAGTGAACATAAAATTAAGCATTATAGCTATAGTTGAAAAAGGTGATATTACATCTTTTTCTTTTCTGCGTAAACATTTTGAGGTCATTAAACTATACTTTTCCTGGTAAATGTAAATTATTTCACAGACTAGGTTCATATGGTAATTGCTCTTCGTGTAATATGTAAATTATTCATAGATACCATCATTGCGGCATATGTACACAAAGCTTCAGCTATCTCACAAGAACTGTCTACTGGAACACATTAGATCATTAGGTAAAGATCCGGAGCATCTTGTGTCCGATGTATATTCAGCCGTTGCGGAGATTATCCGGGAGAAACAGAGTGAGATTGTATCTGCCAACTCAGCTTATCCTTTTGGATCCAAGTCGTTTTTTGAGCTTGTTCGGTTTGATTTCGTGCTGGGTTCAGACTTAAAGGTATAAATACCTGGTACATGTTTTTAATAAATTTTGAAGCATTGTGATTCTGTATTCATTTTATCATTTGTCTTTGTCAGGTTTATCTCATGGAGGTTAACATGTCCCCCAACCTGTCCAGCGCACACTTTGAAGCAAATGCAAGAATGTACGAGCAGGTTGTGTTTAACACTCTGTCTCTTGTTGGTGTGGCAACTCGCACTGCTCGGATTGGATCCAACATGTAAGAGAAACATTGTGGAACTTTTTTAGTCCAATTATTTAAAATATCCTTTTAAATACAAAACTGATTTGTTGTGTTGAGTAAGAAGCAAATTATAGTGTGCGGTCGGAACCTGTGATTTACAGCAAACTTTTGTTTCAGGCCAGAAAATGAGAGAGACGTCGCTGTACGAGATCGTGATATTGAAGTGTACAGCTCCGAATGTACAAAGTGTGAGCAATGCGAGAGTGATGTAAGTTTGCTTCCAATCTATCTATTTGTACATGGGGTTTGCAGCAGTTACCTCTTTACAAAAATGATCTTACAAAACACCATGACCAAGATAATATACTGCAATCCATTCTAACTTTTTATGTTATTTTTTTATTTCAACATAGACTAGTATGCACTAAATGTGTTTAATTACATTTTACATCTCTTGTAAAATTTAGATTGAACAAATTGCATTTACACGCTAGATATGCAAGCTATGCGCCACCTGTCTCAGCAAAACCTTGCGAGGCAACATCACAGCAGCTTATCTTGAACATATTAACAAAGTGCGCTCTCGCCGAGTAATTCCCTCACCAATGGTAAGAAGTGTGTTTAAAACATTACAAAACTTATTAGTTAGTCCTTTTATATTCAGACTTGCTTTACCAGTAAAATTTCACAATCTCAGTTTATTAGCCAGTAAAATTTTCACAATCTCAGTTTATATTATTTTTCACAAATCTCAGTTTATTTACAATCTCAGTTTATAGCCGTTTAAAATTGGTGGATTCAATTAGTAATTAACATTGCAGAAGCGAGATGAGCAGGTCGACGTCATCCATCTCCCCGAGAGAGACCGACTTCTCCACCTCTGGTTCAAGGGAATGTGTGTGAAGTATGAATCGTGGTGTACCTGAATACGTTGCACTTACCTACCTATAGGTGTGTTATTGTCAACATCGCTTAATGTGTGCTCTACTTTTACATGCCGCCATTTACTAGGGTATAAATATACAGCATCATAAATAACAGCAAGAATGCACTTTTCGATTTTTTAATCAATGTTTTTTACATTTTCATGCAATACTTATATTTCCGTTCTACAAATGCTTTAAGTTAAGTGTTACATGTTTCATGACATGAATTTTAGGTCTTATATTAAGTTAACGTTACAAATGTCACATGATTATTTAGTCCATTAGGAGTTTACCTACACCTCGCATACAATTTTTTTAAACTTTGATATAAATTGCAGTGGAATTTTTACTTTTAACAGATCTTGATTTTATGTGTATCCTATTAGTTGTATTGACTTGTATGTGAACATTGCACTGTCAATCCATGATTACGTTTTTATTGCTCACGTGACCTCGCTGACTGACCAGGCACGACCATATGACCCTGCAGTTTACAGATCCGATCACCGTCGTGAATATTTATCTCCATTAAAATGCGTTTCTGGTCATAGCATTAAACTGACCATCACTTTAAACCTATGTATTGATATTCGGTGGTTAAGACACACATATATATATATGTCGGCGTTTAAACCCGATTGATTTTCTCGCCTTGACATAATCAATTGAGAAACATTTGTTATTCTAAAAAACATTTTTGGTAAGAATTTGACATTTCCCAAATAGTTTCCTTTGTTGCTACTGTGTGTCTGCTCAAGCTTATCATTCGACCAAGATTACTGTTTTTGTTTTTTTCTACTTACATTTAGCGTGGACGCACAATAAACACGCAGCAGTTATTGTGGAGTTTTTGAACGTAAATAAAATTACCAAAATAGCCCACCTAATTCTTTTCGCGTTAAAAATGAAAAGGTCATTTTAGGTATACGTACTCGACAAAACACGAAACATGACATCACGTTCCATATATTATTATGTTGAGATTACCACGTAGCGTTTAAAAATAACGATTTATAATCGACGCTCTATCTGCTTGCGCCCCTATTGTTTATTACGCAGACACGATTATAATCGTGTTACCTATAGGTAAAACGGGAGAAAGGGAATTTACGCTGATGCTAAAATTAGAAAGAGCAAAAAAGAAAAGCATGACCACATGTTTGTTCATTCCAGCAACAACCGTAAAACTTTTATGTGAACCCACAATAAAAGAAGGGTTAAATAATAAAGCGCCACCCTCTGATTAAACACCCGGAATAGGTGTAAGAATCAGCAATTGCAGAAATAATAAGAAATACTAATCCTTTTTTTCTATCCTTTGATTTTACTTGCAAGGTCGTTTGTGCAATTTTGATTAACGATAAAAACTTTGTACAACCCTACATCATATTGTAGTTACTTCCTTTATATAAAGTTTCACTAAAACGCTGTGTGGTATTAGTAAACGATGTGTGGTCGTAACTAAGGGTGTGTATCAGGACAAACTGTGACTTCTATTAACTTTACACAAGGAGGTAACGGAAAGACAACTAGCTTCTTTCTTTGGGTTGACTTATGTGTGGTGTATCGTATATATATCTGGAACTTTTGACATCTGTTGCGAAGGCACGTAGACTAAGATGACAAACCCTCCCACTTCCACCTAAGATAACCTGGAGTTTGTCACCGTTGCAATGGTTGAATTATTTGACTTGGATAAAAATGTAACCCCGACACCACATAAACAGTCTACGCAATGGCGGTTAACCTGACATTCGATGACTGTATTATACTTTTCTACTTTTTTTCTTTTACTTTTATTTTATTCATACCAACTTATGTAGCGGACAAATCGTAACACATTAGTACTTTGAAGTCGAAGGGAATACATTGATTTCGCATCGTTTTTTCGTCTTTTTTGCCTTGTACCTTTGCCAGTAGGTATGTTCGGTTCTCGTTGTATAACAAGAATGGATTATACAACCAGATTAAAACTGTTGGTAAAAATAAATATCTTGTTTTTTTGCATCTGTAGTTGCATACGCATTGGATAATTTAGGGCAAACCAATAAAATTCCCGACAGACAATAATATTCTGTTAACAGAAAGGTTAGCAACCAGCCCATGACAGGCTTAATTACATATAGAGCTTATGATCAAATTCAAATTGCGGTTAATGAATTCTGTATTCGTTTTTTAAGGCTTTTTGCTTTTGTTTCGGAGCAGACCTTTTAAATTCGGGATAGCCTACCGTTTTTGAGAAAAAATAACATCGTTCATTTGTTGGCTGCTGGGTTACATTACAATCATTGAAACCACATTAGTTTGGTTATGTTAGCCACGTGACAACTTACAGGTATAAACAAGGATCGGTGACTTATATTTTAGGACTTTAATTAAAATTACCAGGTTGAATTTTCCCGACCTAAAATAGATTCGATTTTAATAGCACGTCGTGACTATTTAGAAGTGTGAACGGATAACCCAAAAGTTGCAAATTGTTATTTTTAAAACCCTTAGACCACGACTGTCACAAAACGTAGTAATCCTAACATTTTAAAACATGGATCGTGATGTCACATTTCGTGGTTTGTCGAGTTGAACTCTTCGTTGTTTATCGAGCACGAATAGGCTTTAGTTACGTTCAAAAATTCCACATTGTTTGCTGCACGTTTAATGCATTTATTGCAGCTGACTTGCGTCCGCGCCAGATGTAAATACAACGCAAGGTATAATGTACCAATAAGGGACGAGTCTAACCTGTTATTTTACGAATTAAGTTTTAATATAGGTTCATTTATATTTGAATTATCCGGTATAGAGTCATTAAAATGCTTTTCCAGCAGATTTGTTCCGTTCTTTTTTAAATAAAATTATTTGACATTCAGTAAACTTAAAAATTTAAAATAACACCACATCCACTAATAATTTTTAGATTGGGGTGGTTAAATAGATTCCGGTCCATGTCTAACAAAACATAAATTTGGAGATTTAATTCCGGTTTGAGTTCACTGCAATTCACAGTAAGTGGTTCGTTATTAACACAACGTAAAAATTGAGGGTTTCAACCACGTGTTAACTCCCTCTACTGGCAAAACACATTTTAACGTACGCTTTATGTTTATCCAAGCACCGTCTTCAGGTTATCTCACTACAATTGGTATACTAGTTGTATACAATTGTGTTTTCCGCAAGAAGAAACATTCAAAGTTACGAAACAAAACTAGTTATGTTCGAATTGTTATATATCAGTCGCGACAACCATTTTTTTCAAAGTGCGAGTTTTTATGTCTTTTAATTTCCACGATGTCCGGGTTAACATTTTTGTCCAATATAGCCGACTTTTTCTTAGACTGTATAATACAGAAAACAGTTTTAACTAAAGTTTTTAGTTTAATGTGTAGTGCCCCCTTTGACTTCAAAGTTCAAAATTTGTCCGGCCCGTTGGTCTAACGGTTAAGTGCGTCGCCTTTCAATCGAAAGGTTGCAGGTGCGAAACTGGTCGCTAGCTAGTCGGTTGTGTCCTTGGGCAAGGCACTTTACGGACTTTGCCTGAACCCATCGGATTAATGGGTTCTACCAAATTGAAGAAACGTGTCTATCATATACAACACACTGCAATAGCTCCGGTAACCCGACGATGGGGTGGAGGGGATCTGACGATTGCCCGTGTGTTAATCCCCTTGGTTTTCCCATTCACGGGGATAAAGATGAATATCCTATCCTAAAGTACTGTTGTGTTAAAAGATTTTGAAATAATTAAACATAAGATTTTTGGATTAGTGGGAAAGTATAATGCAGTCAACGAATGTCAAGTTAACCGACATTACATTACATTTAATATGGGCGGGTCTACGGTGTAACCCCCCGACCATGAATTGAGCCAATAAAAGCCCATTAACCGACATGACATAGACTGTGTATGTCTTATCCGGGTTACATTTTTATCCACCAAGTCAAATATTTTAATCATGGCAAGAGTTACAAACTCCAGGTTAACTTAGGTGGCAATAAAGTGGGAGGGTTTGTCATCTTAGTCTACGTGCCTCCGCAACAGATGTCAAAAGTTCCAAATATACGATACACCACACATAAGTCAACCCGAAGAAAAGGAAGTTGTCTTTCTGTTACCTCCTCATGTAAAGTTAACATAGGTCCAAGAACCGTTTGCCCTGATACGCACCCTCAGTTACGACCAAACAGTTATACAAACTATTCACCTTCAATCCACGGCGTATACATGTATGCGTAGCTGTGAAGAATCAGACAGGATTGGTTGAGTCATTACATGAACGATTGCAGTTCAACCTTTTTCTACGATGGACCGCTCCCACAGCGCACCAGGGGGGCATGTTGCGGTGTTTGTTTCACATTTTATGGTGATTAGAAATAACGTCGAAGAAGAATCAAAACACGATTTGTTGTTTATGACTTAGTAGTATATGAAGACACGTGAAGTGACACATATTCTATTGCGACTAGGCCTATATATACAAGCCGATTTAACTCAAAGCCATCCAAAGTTGGAAACTGTGTCCAAAAAGGAGGAAATAGTGTATGCAGAATGAATAATATCATTAGTTTGTTTTGTATCGTTGGTGTGTGCACGCTTTCTGTGAGCGCAAACACTGCGTTGTTATCATTGCTTACGAATCACGTGACCTCTGGCACTGGCATATGTAGTAAGTATTTTGTTCAATGTTTAATTTTGTTTGGGGTGCAGCCGACTCGATGACTCTTTGGTTTTTCGCTGCATACCCTGCCGTAAATTACTGTAAATATTGTTGTTTTTTTGTTGAATTCGAATGCCATCAAGAACTTAAATAAATAAACTTAAAACTCGCAGATAATCAATGTTTGTTTCGCAGCTTCCACATGCAGAGATGCAAACAGCTACTGTCCAACTCTGATTCTGGTTAACACTGTACTTTGTCAAAGTGCAATGAAATCTGTGTGCCAACGAACGTGCGGCGTATGCACACTGTGCGGAACAACGTCCGGCGAAGGTGGTGTCGACGAAAGAGCGAGCGGGACAGCCACAACTGCAGGGACATGTGACGGTGAAAACGAAATAAACAGAACGTCATATTTTTTAAAACGGGTTTTGCTATTTTAGGAAAAAATGTCTAATAGTTCTTTCTCGTAAATGTTGACCAGTATATATATTTACTTACTCTGTGTTGCGTTATTTTAGAGGCGATACTGTAGCCTACTTGGGCAATGCTGGCAACTATTTAGAAGTCTCTTTACTTGCATTTGTTTTACAAATTAAAGATAATTAGGTAGTTTTCTAGCGGGCTTTAGATTAACAGGGCAACTTTTTGTTTCAAGTTTTGAGATGGATTTGAAACGGTACGTTCTGTCGATTCGAATTCTATACTCTTATTATTCGTTAACAATTTATAAGTTAACCTAACACTGGACCGCATTGCAAAAACTACTCATAAAATTATTCTCATTAATTATTTTTTTATACAATCATTTTCAGTAAACTGTCGCGATCAGTTCGGACGGACATATTGCGAAGTAATTGCTGCGCGTGGTTTATGCACTGGCTCAAACAGAGTTGGATGTCTCCGATCTTGTAGAGTGTGTGCAGGCTGCAACTTGCCACCAACTAGACCACCGTGTCGCAATGGTAAGATCCCAGTTCTTTACGCTTTATCCTCAGGTCTGGATATTCCCAGTCATTTGATAATCGACGCGTTGTAATCACCATCGTTTTGTCGTTTTTTTACTTCGCTTTTTTAACTACACGATCTAATTCACTTTTTATTTTCATCACAGTCTGTATAGATTACCATACGGATTGTGAGTACTGGAATAACAGGGGTTATTGCGAGGCACAAGGCCAGTATCCACATACTCGCATTGTTTGTCCCCGGACTTGTATGGTGTGTGAGCTATGCGCGAATGGACAGCAGGAAGGCGCTGGCGGGAGAAACGGGACGACGACAAATGAGCAAGGACAAACAGGATCGTTGCAGCAAAGAGGCCCTCAAATTAGAAGTGGAAATGCAGTACCGCCACAAAATAATATTCGAGATGGTCAATTACTTGGATAACGTTTTAAACTGATATCCGATATTTGTCGAAATAGTTATCACCGCTGTATATATATAAATATACAAATGTTCAAAACTTCGAGTTCCCTTGCAAATAAACTTGCCGCGTTGCAGAGAATATTTTATTTACATTTCGCGGGATACACATATGCTCATGGTTATGCCTTATAGTGAAACCATTAAAAGTCAACCACGCATTAAACCTGACTATTTGTAAACATACATTTAGATTGTGTTTTATGTGGTTATTCAAGCTAAACTTTGTGGCCTTCCGGGTTACCTAACCACACTCAAGGTTTATACCATTTGTTTCCCCAAGAAGAAACTAATGACTTCACGACGAGTTAGCAATCCAAACTTGTTACTCATGTTTTAAAATAGAAAAAAAGATTTTTTCTTAGTTAAAAGATAAATTAATTGCTTGACATGGGTTAGTTTTTATCGATGTGTGTTGATTTTGAGTATCTGGGTTGATTTTGGGATATTCAGGTTTTTCCGTGAATGGAAAAAACGCCAGTTATCCCATGGGCAGTTGTAAAACCATGTCGTGAATAAGTAAGAAAACAATGCCATGCTGGTAATGGATATTTAACAAGTGGATATGGTGCGTAATAATAATGTCCGGATAAAATGTTATCCTGGATTATTGATAAACTGGGATATATAAATTCAGCAGTTATTTTCCCTTATATTTTGATTGAGTATATGTTTGTTTTTTCTATCTTATTTTATATTTCCACCACTTTATTTAAATGATTTAGGCTTTTCAGCAACAATAAACAAAATAGTAAAAAATACTAACGTTGAAAATACAGGACGACCGTTATATCTATATGCGCGCAACTGTCGATAAATAACTGATTTAATTTAATTTGATATTTTCTTCCTTTTCCATATAGAGCATTAGAGCATATTGATGACTGGTTTAGGAGGGGTTTCTGGGAAACGATTTATGGTTTATGGGGTAGTTCATTTTTGTTTATTTTGAAATTCTCTATCGATTTAATATGGTTTCAAAAGTATCTAGCCTTGCTGCATTAAACACACGTAGACCAGTGTTTTATAATTTTCTAGTTTTGAAACGTAGTAATAGTGTATTAAAGGTAAAAAAACAACGTAAAATCAATATGCATTCCCCATTAACTGAAAGGAAACCCATGATAATGGTTGTGCTTACCCTTAGCCAGAATTAGTCGCACGAACATCGATTTTCCTTTGTTGTTATAAAACTTTCGCGTAAATATAATCAAGTTTAATACATTATCGGCGCTACAAAATCGTATAAAGGTATATTGTAGGGCATGTTTAAAACACTGCACGACACATTTAAAAAATGTACTGTAAGCTGATAATTGTGAAGACCTACTGCAGTTTTTCAATTGTAAGTGCGCTGGAGAGGTTGGACCGCAGAGATAGATTGGCGGCGATGGATCCGACAGAGGGCGCACTTTCCTTGAAATCATCAGTGACGAGCGGAAGTGAAACGACACATCGTTGTAGACCGTCCTTATGGAATGGAGTGATGTTTCGTTCCACTACCTCTAGCACAGCTTGCAAAGCTTTAGCATATGCTGCAAATGGCATATGAAGCATATAAAAAGAATGCCCACTCGTTAAAATAGAAACAAAAAAACATTTGGGTAATTTTTCTATACAAAACAAGCGGTAGCATTCGACCAGCTTTCTGACGATAACCTTGTGTAAAAATAATTTTCAACCCGGAAAATGTCCAATCATCTATCTTATTATTATTTAAATGGAGGTCAGTATATTAGCAAGATATAGACCACAAGGGTGGCAAAACGATCTCTTTTTTAAAGCTCAGCGTTGTAATGCGTTGTAATAAACTACACAGCAATAAAGGTTTCCTTATCCTTCACATTTGGAAGCAAGCGTACACCAAACCCTTTGGCGTATTTATTAAAGGACCGGGGCCCGGGCAGAATAATCAAACCTATATGGCTTTTAAACCAGAATCTCGGGAAAAGGGCACATAACTAGATTTTGTTGAAAAATATGACTTACCATCTTGGTTGTTGTAAAACATACAATTGTTTGCACAAGTGTTTGGGTTAGTATCCCAGAAAGTTTCCCCACACATGCATAACGCAGGCAATTCTATTCGACTTTGCTCAACCCTTTGCTTCAAATGACTTCGTACAGCGGCTACAAACCTGCGAATCCAAATATGTTAAGGAAATTAAAACACGTTTTTATGTAGTATCTTGCAATCACAGACACAAGGCAAGCAACATCGCAAACTATACGTGCCCTAGTACTATTCCAAACAGACTTCTTTTTAGGCACTATGTGTGGTAGACCCTGTCAACACATTTGAGTGACTGTTTTGCTGATTAAAAGGGGATATCACTTAGATTTAGTTACATCTGGAAGCGGCAATGTTGGACTTCCGATAAGTGTAGCTTTCTAATGCTGTTCACATTTTAAAGACATGAATAAGACTTGGCCGATTTCAATAGGTGTCAATTAAAAAAACGATATGTTAAATCTTTGTGAAAATAGGTTTCAATAGCTGGTCTTAAATTGAATTTATCATAGTAAATGTGTTGTATATGCCCTAATTTTCAGTTCCAATCTCATAAGTCTTCTTTCCACGCGGCAACTTAGACTGGGTGGATTGGACAATGGCATTTATAGGTAACCATGATCATAGAATTTATAGGTTGATCAATTTGGCAAGAACACCAATCAAGTAATAAAATAGAGAATTTAAATAAAAAACATTTTGCACACCGCTGTTGCTTTTGTTGATTTTTCTCCTCTTTCTCTTTTCTCCGTCTTCTATTAATTTCTTCTTTTTTCTTATTTATCTTAAGCTGCTCTTGAGCGAGAGCCACTGCTTCCACCTGGTGACGGGATTTCACCTCAAGTTCTCTCCGCTCTCGCTCTTTCTCACATTTCAACCTGTCATCACACATCGATGTAACAATATATGCCAGTAAATATCGATTCAATTGAACCAATTCGCCCTTACAACTGGACATTTACTTAGTATGAACTGATATTTGATTAATAACAAGAGTAAGACAGGGACGATAATTTAGGGCAACTTACATGTCCACATGCTGCTTATGTGCTTTCATGCGTAAGACTTCTCGTGCTTGCTCACGTTCTGCATCAGCAAACACACGACGAGACATCCATCGAGCACGTTCCGAAGCTTTCTTCTCGTTAATCTCCACTGCTCCGGGACGTAGCACCAAACCTCAAACACAGCATAATTATGTTGCAAGTTGTAAAATTCTTTGAATTTATTTTTCTAATTTAAACATCATGACTTTGTGGAGAAAAAGGGGAAATATTAAATCCAATAAATTTAGCAACATGTGAAGAGCTTACCGGTATTTTGAACCAATCTGTAATTTCGTTGGGTACTCTTTTGCTCTGGTTGACCAATAGTTCGTTTAGAGAAATCGGTTGCTTTGTTATCAATATTCGAAAGGACTTCTCGGATAGGAACGACTTTTTCACTAAAACTAATAAAAATGTATAAATGGAGTATAAAATATATAAACGGAGCAAATAACATGGTCAATAGTAAACTTTATCAGTTGTTACGTCTTACAAACTACAGTTGCGAGCCATGTTTATTCCTGTTACTTGCATTAGAGCTTCCATGCGCGAGTAAATTTTTACTTGCTTGAAATTTGATAGATTTTTGGCCCTGCGAGTTCCTTAATTATATTAACATTGGTCCAATATGCAAAACAGATTGAAATAACTCGGTCCTACCTTTCCATTTGTTCGAAATGTACAGAATGAGGAGCTTGTGATGAAGATGGATGTAGTGGGTGGATGATCCGATCCGGTCGATTCACTTCAGTTTCATCATCTATTGAACAATTAGTTGCAAGAAGGACTTGAAGAAGGTCGGTGCTAGTTGAAGAACGGGCTGCTTCTGTGCAATTGTTTTGGATTAAATAAAATAAAAAATTTGAAGTTTTTAATATGACGAAGTGTCAAAAAGCATTTCATGCATATTTCAAAATTCATAAACCAAACTAATCTATATTTAACATGAAATAATTAAAGATTTTGTTTTAGTACTATAAACACTTATATATTTTTCTAAATTGTTTTCAATTTATTTTTCCATATCATGCTGTAATGACTGTGATTTTGTCATTTAATCCAGGTTTCATTTTGCTATATTTTTGTGTTTTTTTAATTATTGTATTTTAAAGAAAGCAAAAACAAATAAACTAAATTAAACTTGAATATAGTTTAATGACCATTAAACCACAATGTTCTAAATTTAACCCAGCTAAATTAGTACACAAAGGTTGATATAAATGTAATTAACCTGTTATTGATTCTTGGAGCGATGCAATAGCAACATCAAGTGGTGCATGAAGGGCTGTTACTGTCTGCAACTCAGTTTCTTCAGATTCTGCACAATCTAAGCC
>CH002811.1:284910-295454 GCA_000149265.1 Ciona savignyi | reverse complement strand
CCAAAAAAAAACAGTGGCCTTAGATCTACCAGTCTAGGCAAGTTTGATATTCTGGTACAAAATGTCTTTCTGTTTCCCAATTACAACGTACTATCTTGGTAATCATATTTGAACTAATTTAACTTGTTTTATCATTAGCCGGAATCTAGACCTTGTGACAAAAAATATTTATATTTCACGAGGGCATATTAATGTAGCTCTATGTGTAGTTCTAGGTGTAGTGCTAGCAATGCTAGACAGTGTATCTAAGCATCTTTCACTGCATAAAAAAAGAACAAGTTTAAACGAACATGTTTGGATGATCGATGTCGACGAATTCCACCATTAAGAGAATTCTGTGACTTTTTCCGATCTTCAGTAGCAGTGCTGCTTTCGAAGACTTTTTCTGTAAGCTTTTGACATGCGAATTTCCGCTGCGTTGATGCTTTTTTACTTTTCACATCAATATCCACCTGAAGGGATTGTTATATCAAATTATATTTTTTTCTGCCACATTAGTATATTTGGTGCCCAGTGATACCAGTGTATCATTCACAGCATTTTTCATTGTGTTCAATGACCAAATGCCTGAATCCATTTAAATCCTAAAGCATACCAAATAACTGTCACTTCAATGATTACACTAAATATAAATAAAACTTGGGTTTCAGCAATGACTAAAGACAGCCGATTCTGCTACAGAACTTACCACACTAAACAGTAAACATAGGTATAAAAATATGATTTTTGCATTGAACAACTGACTGCTGTGTGGACCTCAATATATTATTCTATCTGTTAAATTAATAGAAATATACCAGTAGGTAAGAACTTAGAGGTAAAACAAAGCATTTAGAGGAACAACAGCAGATATGATTTACATCATTCATGAATTTGGATTTTGGATCCACTTGTTTCCTTGAAGAAGTTCCTCTCCCACCATCAATGGTGATCTGGTCGATGTTATAGAAACATCGGTTTTTCTTCGGAGTTGATCTCTCTGCTGCAGAGACACTTCGATGTAAAATCGCTCTCTCCTCATCAATCTATATATAAACAATAACCTGAAATATTCATGATACTACCATTCCAACTAATCAATAATTAGAAGCTGATTTCACATTTTTTTTATTCCTATGCTTACTGTAATTTACATTGTTTATATTATTTGTTTAAGTGTATATTTAGCACCAGCCAATATAATGTCATGTACTAAAAGTGAGTAGTGGTATAATAAATTATTATAAAAACGTTTTACAGCTGAAATGATCACTAGGCACCGCAACGTACGTATTACCCGGTAAAAAAAAACAAGGTAAAAGAATTTGAATAATTGTAGGCATCAGTAACATTTTTATTGGTAATTATTACATTAAACATTGCAGCTACACCTGGGTAAAAAAATTCCTTAATTACAAGTGTCAAGCAAAACAGGATAAAAACAATACTTGTAATGTAATTTGCAAAGCTAAGCAAAGATTTGCTGTTAATGTAACAAAAAAGAAGATAGATAAATGATGAAAAGCGTTTGACCCCACAGGCAGACCTTTTTTGAAACCTCTTGAACTGCATTTTTTTGAAGGAGGTTAGCAGCTTGAGTTACTCTCTTCTGTGTCGCCCGTTGAAACAGTCGGAGCCGTTCGGCTTGGTCAAAATTTCTTGCGTTTATTCTTTCTTCTTCATAATATGCATTGTTCTGTATTAAAATATATTTTGTAAGGAAAGAACCCACAATTTGACTAAGCTACCAAGTAAAAACGACCATTTGCACAATTTTAAGATACATGATACGTACCACTGCATCATTTACTCCAGCACATGGTTGGATTTCGATCCAAACACCATCAGGAACAATCGGTTCTGGTCGCGTTCCTATGACTTTTAAGTTGACCAAAGGCCATGGCTTGTTTTGTGGAATAGGAATTGAAGACATTATATATATATCTATACTGTAACAAAGAACAAATCGATTAATAGCTCTTTAGCTAAAAAAATCAAGAATTTAACTAAAGTATTAAGAAGTTGGAAACAATAAAGTTGATGTAAAATATTAGAAGTATAGTACCACTATCCAGTACGATTGGAGTTGGTGTATGTTCTAGAACACTGAAACTCAAATTGAATTGGTTACTATTACACTTACATGTCATGAGAAATGTTTTAATTAAAACTATTTTTTTATACAGGTACATGTATACACACAAGTAATTATATATGGTAAATAGCACCAAACACTGGCATACATTATACTACTGCATCAACTATAATACATCTGTATTATAAACAAAATTTGTAGGTGCTTTGCCCTAGGCAAAAAGTCCTAGATATCGCAGCATTATTTCTACAGACCACAGGTTTTTGTTTATACAAATTACAGTCAATTTTTAAAAGAACCTCGGGGGCTAGTTGTAAATTACAACTTGTAAGTAAACTTACAAAAATAGTTATGTGAATAGTAGATGCAGCAGCTCTACAACAATTAGTTATATAAAACATTGCATATGAGAAGAAAAGACAAAAATAAATACTTAAAACAGCTCTACAGTACATGTAGTGTGCAATTTTAGATATATATGATGTAATTTAATATTGCTAATAGTAGTATTTTTTGTTCTATTACAAAAATATGATTTAAATTTTTTATTCATTGTATTTAACATAATGAAAATTTATTAAAGAAAAATAGCATAATTAATTGCATGAAAGGCTTTTTGGAGGTTTAAAAAATTATTACATCGAATCTTAACAAATCTAAGTTATAAAGAAAGTGGTCATATAAGCAGAATAGTAAAATAATTAGCTTAAAAAAACTGATAAGTCACAAACTGTCTATAGGTATTTTCTAAAAAGGTCAGTAAACATATAATCTAGTGTGAATTGTTTTTTTTTAATTAAAGGCATGTTGGAACTAAATAATTTAAGGCATTTTGGCACTTTTGTAGAAAGAAAATTGGTCTGTATTCATTTATAGATTTTATAATTTTTGCATAAATCTAAAACGAATGTCTTCATTATTAGTAAACGACAACAGTGATTAGGAAATTAAGCAAAAAACGTTTATTATAAAGAAAACTACAAAAAAACAACAGTCTAGAAATATATAAATTGCATGTACACAGCTTAAACAGATTAACAGCTGACGCATCTAAGTAAGCTGCACGAGAAAAACCTTAGACCTATATATAATATAAATAAACGAAAATAATGCACGTCATATTATGATTTAGGTTCTGGTAAAACTATAAATGCAATAACATCTCACATGGCGTAGCACCCAACACACTGATAGGCTGTAAATGTTTTGAAAATTGAAACTGTATAGTATTATATTTTAAACTAACCGCTAAAAATACCCCAAATTACTGTGATTTCTATGGTCTTGGAAAATACCGTAGGTAAGACAAAAACAATGCACCGAACACCGAATATAGCGAAGGTGGTATTTGGTTAATCGTCTTTTTCTCAGCTAGGGATCTGATTAAACCAAATAATATTTAAGGACGCATTCTAGTGTCGCAAAAATGCGCTTCACCTTAAAACTAATGTCGGTTGTTCGGTCTTCGGGTCACGTGGGTGAAACATATTTTACAATAATGTGCTTCTTCAACAGTGAAACAACAAAATGTGCCTTTTTAATAGTGAAACAACAAAATGTGCTTTTTTAACATTAAAACACACAAAAAAACTGTTTGGTATTTTATGGTGGCTTAAACCAGAAGTGGGCAACATCTCTAGTCGGGGGCCATATGTGGGAAAATGAAGTCCTTGATGGGCCGGATTATTACATAAATAGTATTCAATATATTAAGTACATGGTATGTTTAGATACAGTTTGCGGGCCGGTCAAAATCCCTTTACCAGCCGGACCCGGGCCGTATGTTGACCATGCCTGGCTTAAGCGAAATTTTTATTAAACTTATCAGTTATTAATTTTTCAGCAAATGACTCAACAAACGCCAACTTAGATAGAATAATCATGTTTTATTCTGTGTCCATCGTGACAGAGATGTTGCATTTATAGTAGGCTACCCATGGTTCAGAACCTTGCCCAAGGACACAACCCGCTCCGCCAGCTACTGGTTTTTATTCAACACCTTTTGGCTGACACTAATTGAGTGGCTCCTTGACACAAACGCGGTTTTAAGCTTTTCTTATTGTTTATATTATTGATATTCAGTATCATGATGAATGTTTCGTCATTAAATTATTGTGGTTATAAAAATAAAAACAAATACAAGAACAGCCATGAAGAAAACCGTACAGTAAAAGAAGTGCAGTAGGTATATTTATATTTGGCAAGGGTTTCGAGTAGGCGCCTAGGCGGACAGGCGTTTGTTTCTTTATAGTGAGTGTACGCGAGCCAGCTTATAAGAAACAATTAAGTGTCCCATTGCACAAACGCGAGCGTGCCGCATCCTTACTGAGGTGAAATATCAGTTACCATTTTCCATTTGTACCTTATCTTACTCCAATACATTATCCAGCACTTACGCGGTAAGTAAATAAACAAACTCGAGTACTGAGCTTCCGCTATATGTGATTGATGCTATATTTGCGCGAAAGTATAGCAGAATTACAACGACACACAAAATGTCAGAGAGGACAGTTTAAATGTGATTGGTAACAGGTATTGCATATACCTGTCGTGTGTAATTTTGTAACCACGTAACGCTGGTAGCATAAAGCTACAAGGCTACAGGATTTGCGAGTAGGACACGAAGCTTATATTATGTTACGACAAAAAAACACAAGAAAGCTATTTATGCTCTAATAATTTTTTCACAATACAAAAAACCCTAGACGTACTGTATTTCTCTTTAAATGGTATTAACGTCTAATAATAAAGAGTGGTGCCATTATGTACCTTAAGATTGCAGTGTTGGCATAAATCCAGGTAACGGTTGAGTTGGTTTGTTGTGAGTCGAAGTTATAAGCTTGTTGTAAATGATAAATATTTCAGTATGAACTTCGGACACGATGATTAAATTAGTTGGTATATTCTACTATAATTAATAGACGTTAAGAGTTCGTTGTTTTAACCAGGGTACAATAGCCATTTCGTCACGTTTGGTCTACTCTGCGTTTTCTCTATATTTTCGGCGAACAGAACAAACATATACTTTCAGAGTCGTCTCTTCGTGTAGAACTACAGACAGATTTTGTAAGCTGCAAGTTAATATAATTTTTTATTACAAATGCGGCTGTTTTCCTTGCATATTATTGGATTCTTAGTGTTTGGTGGAATACTAGTGTGCGAGAGCTGTAAGTAAATTGTTGTATAGTATGCAGTCGAGGATGGTCTGTAATAGGAGATAATTGTAATGAATTACCACAATAAAATCAAAATAATAATATGTTACCTAATTAATTTTTTTTTTTTAAATTTAACGTTTATATACAATCAGTATAATGTAATATGATGTAAAACTGTGCTAACCGCTGTAGGATGCATCACTGGGTTTAAACAATAACACACACGTGTTTTAATTCTACAGACAATCCGTGCTGCTCGTTACCGTGCATGAACAGTGGTGTATGTGTCTTAGTTGATCAAAACTATGAATGTGACTGCACTGCAACTGGCCACTATGGAAAGAATTGTGAAACGGGCAAGTTTAAGATTATATTTTAAGATTTCTCTGCTTTTTAATAATATTTATTTTTACAGGTTACTTCACAACGTACATTAGTAAACTATTTCGACCATCCAGAAATAGCTTACACCATTTAATGACTCACTATGCTTGGGTATGGAAAATAGTTAACAGCATTTCTTGGTTACAGAAGAAAATTATGCGGACAGTTTTAAATGGTTAATACGTTTTACTTTTATATAAGCACAATACTATTTCTAATAAACTTATGATTTTTAGTTCGTACAAAGTTTGTCCAAGAACCATCACCGTACGTTGGGATGAGTGAGTACCCTACCTGGAACAATTATATAAATAAGTCTGTGTACGCACGGTCACTTCCACCGATTCCACGCCATTGTCCCACGCCGATGGGCATAAAAGGTACCATGCTAAAAGTATATATACAAGAATCGTTCGAGTTTTGCCTTATAAAATCAATGTTACTCCGTGGTTTTTGATGAGCCATCCTCTCAGGTTGTAGCATTGCAAATTCCCATTTAAAAAAACGCAACTAACCATAACCCGCCAGTTTGTTCACATCCGATGTTGAAAGGTTTTGCTCATATAGATTTTTCATAGGTCCAACAGTTTTACCCGACATTGAAGTGTTGAGTAAATTGATCTTTCAGCGAAACAACTTTGAACCCTGTCCAATGAGAACAAATGTATTCTTCGCATTCTTTGCACAACACTTTACTCACCAGTTTTTTAAAACGGATCCTAAAAAAGGAATTCCATTTCAATGGGGTGATCATTCGGTAAGTAATTTATATATATATACTGTACAGACCTTTGGGAGAATATGTAACACTACACCGTGATATGTACGAACAGCCATTTTAGATTTTGTCATCTAATTAAATGCGTCAGCGTTCCGCTGATATATATACATATATAAAGATTACCATTTTGAGCAGTGCCTCGGTGTGTTAAAATGATGTATATAATTTCAATGGCAAAACAAATAACTTAGGTTTACTGCAAAATTAAAACTTCCGTTACAGTGTATACTTTATTGACTACAAAATATCAAAACGATGCAGCCTATATTATCCAAACGCTACCGGATAGATTACCCTTTCTCGTAAAAAAAGTGGAAGAACTGAACAAGCGTCATCCAAGCGTTTGTTTTATTATCTATCGGAGCAACGAACCTACGTGTAAATCTGACCTCAAACGAGAAAATATGTAAAACTGTTCAGGTGAAGGGGACGATATGCGAGTTGATGTATGTTTTTAATATCCCAGGTAGATTTATCTCACATTTACGGGGATACATTGGCAAGAGAACATTCCCTGAGAATGCATATTGACGGAAAGATGAAATATTCGACTCAAAACGGCGAAATGTTTCCTCCCTTGACCTCAGAAGCGAATGTCACCATGAGCGGTGAGAGGCTGATGAAAGGACGGAAGTTCGCTATTGGGCATCCGGGATTTGCCGCGATCCCAACTTTCTTTGTTATTTCAACACTTTGGCTGAGGTACCGTAAAATCAGTTTTAACCCATTTAGTTATTTATTTTAGTTGTTCTGTTTGTATTTTTATTTTTTTTATTGTAGAACACATTTGTCACAAAGTCAAATTGCCAACGACAGCCTTCCGCCAGATGGGGCGTCATTTGTCGTATGCGCCATTGAGCATTGATTGATAAGGGAATGGAATATAAATTAAGTTCTGCATGCCAAGGAGAGATCCTGTAAACGTGTTTAGGAGAGTTTCCGGTTGGTACTCGTGCGGCTATAGTCACAACAAGACGTGAAGTTGTGTATTTCTCGAGTGCTATGGGGTTGAACGGTTTTCTTCAACCGGTCTGATCTAACACGCTAGGAATCAGCGATATTGAGAATGTCGAACTAAACTTTTAAAGGGCTTACGGCCAAGCAAAACCGCTTAATCACGCAAATAAGCAATCCTATAAATATGGTAATAAAAGCTTAATTGCTGAAACACTTACTGAACCCTATAATCAAACCGCTGGAGATCAACCATACCAGTGTAGCTAGAAAAAGTCCACTACAAGTGTATATGCAAAACATAAGAGTGTTTATAACAATGATATTCGACACACATTCGCAAAATGTCCAGGAAGGACAGGATTTTATGAAAGTACACAATGTCATTTCATTTCAAATGCATGGACTTAAAATAAAAGGCTAACCTAATGAAAGTTAAAGCGTGGCGGTTGACACTACTAAACCCCCGATAATATTTAAATACTTTGACAAAAACTTCAAAACTATTTACAACAAGATCGTGCCGATTCAGTCAAGAAGACTGATTTTTAAATTACGTTTTTATAGAGTAGTTAACTTTGGATGCTTATGCTAAATATGCTAAATGTCATAACATCCATATTTAAATTCAGGGAACACAACCGAGTGTGTGACATTATGAAAGAACTTCATTCAGACTGGGACGACGAACGAATATTTCAAACAGCTCGTCTTATACTTACAGGTTGGAAACTCTTAACGGACCTTTTATTGTCCCTAAATTTGTATAGTAAACCGACCTTTAAGCATATCTAAAAACAATTATAAAAATATTTAGGCGAGACGCTGAAAATTATCGTCGAAGATTACGTTCAACATGTGAGTGGTTTTCACTTTCAACTCAAATACGAGCCTGAGGTGCTGCACGGGTCAGATTTCTCCTACCACAACCAGATTCATAGCGAATTTCAATTACTGTACCATTGGCACACTTTACTCCCCGATTTTTTAAAACTCGGAGATTCGATTTATACGTTGAAGGAATTACTGTTTAACGTAGAACCTGTTGTGAACGCAGGCATGGAAACAGTTTTGAAGCAGCTAAGTGAACAATTCGCCGGCAAGGTTCGTTCCTCCAGCCCACATATATAACAAAGCATCTTTTAATTGTATATATGTATACATCAACATTATGTCGGCTACTTGTTACCTATAAATTGAGTCCATTCAACCATGCAGTTGGGTAGTGCTCGCAATATGGATAGGTATATACCTTTCTTTGGTATCTAGAGTATAGTAAACCACCAGCGATTCTACACTTCTGATCATAAAACGTTTAAAATTATCCTTTACCTCCGCAGTTTGGGTTAACCAATTTAAGCTTAGTTTAGAACGCTTATATTGAGATAATAATATTATCACGAAGCTTTAATTTCAGGTTGTAGGCGGAAGGAACCAAGGTCCCGAGTTGATTGCTGTGGCGGAACTGTCAATAAAACAAGCACGTGAACTTAGGATGTATCCGTTTAACAAATATAGGGAACGTTTTGGTTTGAAACCGTATGAGACATTTGAAGAACTGACCGGTAACACTAACTCAAATTATTTAAACAGTGGTGTACATTTACGAATACAACACAGGTGAACAAAAATTAGCTTCTGTGTTAAGAGACCTCTACCATGATATCGACGCTCTTGAAATGTATGTTGGCTTCTTCGTCGAACACAGAAGATATAGACAAGTTCTTGGAGAAACTATACTTGAAATAGGGGCGCCGTTTTCCCTAAAAGGTTTTTATATAGTTTAAAACATAGTTCTATAAGCTATACCGGTATTTTCCAACTCAGACAGACGAGCCATTTTTGATACCGTATATTGTCGTGCCAATGTTTGGTGAAGTATTTTTGTCGTATCCTATAACGTTACGACAACTCTGAAACAAAAAAATCGCACACAAATTCTGAAGAGCAAATTTGTTGGAATTGATTTGTTGTATTGTGAACAAACAACCGTACAACAATTGACCATATAATAAACTTTGGTTTTTGAATGAAGGAATCTACAGTAAAATACTACATTGATGTTTTTATTATAAATAATCAAAATGCACAGGTGTATTTGGAAACCCTATAGGATCACCCGCCTGGTGGAAACCGAGCACATTTGGTGGTGAGGTTGGTTTCAACATTATTAAAACAACAAATTTAAAGGTAAATCATTGATATTATTTAAAAAACTTTCTTTTTATGGGAAAACATAGATTACAGGTGTACAGTTTCATTTAATTATTTATTTTTAGAAATTTGTATGTCGAAACGTAAAAGGTTGCCCGGACATATCTTTCAAAGTACCGGAAAATGTGAAATATAAAAGTGTTGAAAAGAACGTGGAAAAAGGCGCCGGAATCGCCGATATTTTAATATCACTTGCTCATCCTGAAATGAAACAAACAAAACGACATTCTACTTCACCTAGTGAAAAACAAAAAGATATTGTTTCTACAAAACCAAAACTCGGAGACAAATCTGAATTATAACAATCTTGCTTTTCAAAAATGTTAGTTAAATTCCAAAAAGTTTCTCCGAAAGCCAAGAGTTGAGCCAAGAGATAACTCTCTTTTGTTTTCTCACTTACGGGGTTATAATATAATTATATTGTATTTTTTAAAACGTAGATTGTTGAATTGAAACACGACTATAGCTTGTTGCCCGCAGATGATGTTGTAAGAGAGATACTTTGTGCTACACAAATTGTATTCCGTTCAACAAGTCATGTGTTCAGTGATTTTATGAAAATTTATGTTTCGCCTCTTTAACTCAAATTTTTTTGGCGCATCATATTCCAATATACCCGATTGTATTAACATTATTTTGGTTACAAACTTGTATTTTTATTTTTTTTTTAAATTTAGGAATTACGTTTAAAAGTGCTATCATAAAAATTGTAGAGTGATAAACGTCTATTAATTATTTAGCTTCGGTTTAGGCAAAATTTATTAAAGAAATTTTCATTGCTTTTAATGTGAAAATTTATTTTCGATAGTCATGTTTATCCTCGTGAATTCCTTTAATTTTAGTAGGACCCGTTAATTTGGTGAGTATAGACGATGTTCGCGAAGTGCTTGCCCAAGGGTACAACCGTTATCTCAGCGACTGGTTTCACACCCCTTAGAATTAGGCTTTACGGGATAACGGCGATCCTAATTTAAGGAAA
>CH002811.1:267140-280924 GCA_000149265.1 Ciona savignyi | reverse complement strand
TCGGTATGATGGTTTTATAAGGGGGATTTGAAATTATACATTAATGAGAAGTTAACAAGGGTTAGAGGTCAAACAAAACTACCTGATACAAGTGGATGTAATTTTAGTAACAAATTATTAGATGTAGAACAGTTTTATCCAAACCAATTTAGAGCACCTAGGAGTGTGATTTTAAACTGCCAATTCTAAAGTAGGAAAATTAAATTGACCACAATTTTAACACTTTTGTTAAGTTTAGAATAGTTTCATAGGAAACAAAGTTTTTAGACCTTATTTACTGTGACAAGTGTGTACGATGGCCCTTGCATTACTTCATTAATGAAATCATGTTGCTGTAGTAAGGCTGCATTATTATATTTGATGTTGCTTAATTATATAATTTCGTGTAAAAATGGAAGTGGTAAATTTTTATCCAAATCCACTTTAATGCTTTAAAACAGGATAATTTTATATCACTTTGCATATATGTCATTACTGGTACACTAGGAAATGGCTATATCAAGTTCACAAAAAACTGACCTCGATTGCATGATTCAAGCTTATGTGGTATAATAATATTAAGGCCTTACCTATTTGTGTTTTCATATCTATTTCTTCTTTTCAGTATATTTTATGTACATATATTACATATTATAATAGCTTTAATATTTTACCCACTTTTCCTACATATATCGATAACTGGTATTAAATTCTTTGCGTTTCGTTTCACCTTTTCAGTTCTGTTAATTAATGTGTGGAGCAATCATGGAATTCCTTGTGTTACATATATATTTTGTTTCAGTACCTGCTGCCCTGATTAACATACATGTGGCTGATGTGATCAAGTATATACTGCCATAAAAAATCAATACTTGACATGACAAATGGGATAGTTTTAACCTCCCTGTGTTATTTTCTTCTTAATCTCAAGTCTGTAATGTTTAACACTTATGCACCTAAAACCCAACTCATTTTTATAGCTTTGCAAATTTTCTATAAGAACTCATATAAAATGACATAAATGAAAAACTACCATTAATTTTTGTAAATTGTTACTTATTAAACTAAATTAATCGAACTTTTCATAACAAGATTAAGTTTAATTTTATATTATGCTGACATCCCAATTCAACAAATAACAGAGTATTTACAGTAATGTACATCAAAGGATGCAGAAAAATACCAAAGAGTCATGCAGTCAGCTACACTCATAGTTTTCAGTTCGATAAAAAAGTAATAATGCCGCATAGGCTAAAACTTTTAATTAATGTATTAATTTACAGTGAACAAGTTGAAACAAAATATTAATTTATAAACAGGTATTTTTGCAAGATTGACAGTAAATGTGACAATTGAGACTGTTGCATCGCCAGTAATTTATACATTTAAATTAGATATTGTTTATACCCAAGTTTAAAAAAGTTAAACAACATGCACTTGCAGTCATTTGGTGTTTTACCCTAACACATGGTCCAATATATTGTAGCATACTTTTCCCTATAATTGGTATGCACTCACGGGTGGTCAATGTATCAATATCCTTTTGTGTAGTGGCATGTTTAAGCATGTCCTCAAATGGTATAAAAAATCATTAAAAACACTTGGTAAGGTTTTATTAAAAAATTTGTACACAAATTTTCCAATTTTATAAATAAAGATATTTCGAATCTTTATAATTTTTAATTCATTACTTTAGCGAGAAGCATGATCTATTCTGGATTGAAATAAGATATGTCTAATTGCTCGTTTTGCAACGTTTCTAATAGATAAATTGTTGATGTGTTAGCCCTTCCCCAATAAATAATTTAATTTTGCAAATGTCTATAAAAATTAAAAGAAATAATTACACCTAGGAATATTTTGTCTTACATTTCTTCTCATTGCAGAAAACACCACAAACTCCTAAGACAATTTGTTTTGAAGATACAAAAAATGCATATTTTATTTTAACTTATGATCAAGTATAACACCAAACAGTTTTGCTGTGATTTAGTGATAACTTATTTACCCTTAACCACACACCAACCTGTGGTTAACTTCATAATTAACTCTTTATGTTAGAAAATAAAAATCACACATATGTAGATTGGTGTCATCAGCAAATAAAGTAGTTTGAAAATCAGAGAAGGTAGTTAAATCCATCACATATATAGAAAAAGGCAGTGGGCCCAATACTGAACCTCGCGATGCACCACAAGCTACAGATTTATGCAATGGTCTGATGTTGCCAACACTTGTGCACTGTAGACAACCACT
Source organism: Ciona savignyi (assembly GCA_000149265.1). NCBI lineage: Eukaryota > Metazoa > Chordata > Ascidiacea > Phlebobranchia > Cionidae > Ciona > Ciona savignyi. The sequence goes on along the minus strand of CH002811.1, from coordinate 278,689 downwards.
TAAGTACAACTTAAACAAATCAGTTTGGACTTCCCTAAAAACCATATAAAAAATACTTTTGCAATAATAAGAAATGATCAATTGTACCAAAAGCTTTTTGTAGATCCAGGAATATAGAGCAAGTTTTTTTTCTGAATCCAAATTAGAAAGCATTTGTTAAAGCCTTACTGACATGGTGTCAATAGATCATACAGTTTGTTAAAGTAGTAATATAATCTAAAAGGGATTATTTTTTCAAATATCTTGGAGAAAGTTGGTAGTAAAGATATTGGTCTATAATCATTAACAGTTTTTGGAGAGTGACCCTTTGGAATCTGTATAATATTAGATAGTTTAAGGCATTTAGGATAAACTCGCTGATCCATACTTTGTTGAACGATTCAGTCAAGATGGGTGGTATAATATTTTTGGCCATTTTTACAAATTTTGTTATAGGTTGTCAGGACCACAAGAGCTAGCTTTAAATTGCTGATATATTGTGATACTTTATCAGAACTAGTGGGTTTCAAAAAAAATGAGAAAGCGCACTTGAGTGTACAAAGGATGAAAATTTCACTGAAGGATCTCGGATTGTCGATACCATTTGCCAATACTTGCAAAATGATTATTCAAGACTTAACATTCTTTTTTCTGTTTTTGTACCATTGTCCATCATTGTTTTGGATATACTACTTTGCTTAAATTATGATAAGCAATTATCTTCTAAAAGTTTTCCATGTTTTACCAGTATTGTATCTATTTTCATGAAATATAGTAAAATATTTTTGCTTCTTAGACAATTTGTGAACACAAGTTAAGTGATTTGTGTATTTTATATAATGCAATATCAGGTCAGGGTCATATCCACTGTATGGCAGATATAAAAATAATTTTCTGGGCATATAGACATTTTGTAAAGTGAACATTTATGTTAACTTGTTGTGCATTGCGAGGCCTTCGCTTAGCTTCAAGATGAATGATAGTCAGCTGGTCTGTATGTTTCAATTCAGTTTAAATTATGTTATATAATAATCAAGCAGTTTACCACATCAATGTTGAGAATCTGGAATTGTTTGGACAAATTCATTTAAATTGACAACCAAACATTATAACATGATAACCATTGTGTGTTTTACCAAATGATTTTACCCCTACAAAAAAAGTTATCAAATATGCTACAAGATCATACCTTACCTTAACCAAAACAAATGTCTGTTACAAACTTATAATATTGTTACTTTTTCTCTGTGTAAACATCATCTGTAACAACTGATTATTTTCTCCCTATTTGCCTATGTAACTATAGCAGACTGTTACTACGTCTCCTTACAAGTCTAAACACATTGAATTTGTTTATTTACGTTTAAGGGTTACTGGGTTGTTATAAATAGTCTCAATCTATGCGGAAACAGGATTACATTACCGTTTGTCCAACAGAATATTTTTAAGTTGCAAAGTCTCATCATATCATCAAATAATTAAAGATTATTATTAAAATCATTTTCACTAAACAAGAAAGGGGTTATCTTTTTTTTTTTGCCTTCTAAAATCTGACTGTTTTGATATGTGTTAAATAGGTAATTATTGGGCTGCACATGCTTTTGTGTGTGGCCCATCCTACCTATGGTGTCTGTCAATATTTAAGTTGTATTGCTAATTTATAAGATAAAAATCCAATCCGAAACTTGAATTCATTTTTTTTGGTTATTTTAGACAGCTTGTTTATTCAGGTTTGAAACGCAATACAAGTAACTAATTGCAATTAACATTACTTCACTTAAAATGGCTTTGCAGCTTGTACTCGTGCCTTGCGAATGGAAGTCCTGATGAATTTCTGCGCGGGGAGCAGCTTGTCCGAGGGAAATGTGTCCGGAATGTTCTACAGATTGGTTTCCACCTGTGTGCAAATGTTGTGCCGCCGTTAAATGCTGTCAACAAGGTAAGCATCGAAAGTTTTCTATGTTTTGTTATTTATCTGATTCGTCTTCTTAGTGGATGCTTTATGTATCTGTCTGTCATCTGCAAAAGCTTTTCAAATCTACTTTTAGAAATAGTGATAACTTGGTCTTAAAGTTATGTTGGTATTGTATCTGGAAAATCCATCAACTGCATATATGCTTAATATTATTGAATGGACCTAACAAGTTTTAAAAATATCTTTCCAAACAATTGATAAAAGTTAATGATATCATCCTATATTATATAAAATATTGTAATAACTATAACTTAATTTTTGCAATGGCATTTGATATATTTTTTCGTCATAATAATCTATTTGTAATGCGTAGTGATGTTTAGAACAACTCGGAACTAATTTCTTCATCCAATTTAACCTACTTAAAGGTTTAAACTGCAATACTCAGAGTTATACATCTGCAGAATCCATGTGCGGTGGCAGTGATGTTTGATCGTCGTAGAATAACCTCGTGCAGCTGTAACTGTGGTTCCAGCGCCAAATGGTGTGCTCATGTCGTTGCTCTTTGTCTAATTCGAATACAACAGGTGAGACTGCCAAAGCTTGATTTATCACATTGTTGGATAAAGTAGCAGAATTTGCCTGTTTTTCAATAATGTTGGTTGTTGTTTAAAGTGACACTGCTGGCTTATAAATGTCACATATATAGCAAATAATACAAGCAAAAACTTTTGTCAGAAAATATATTTAGACTTAGCAAGACAAGCTTTGATATCATTTGATTACGTCACACATTATAATTTTGAATATAAAATAATAATATATAAATATGCTATAAAATACCATTTTGGATTTTACTTAAGTTACGACAATCATTTTTAATTTACAAATGTGATGCAGCCTCTATCAGTCTGCATGAGAGCTCCAGTATCAGAGTCCTTGTCCCGTCTACGAAGAGATCAGCTTCAAAAGTTTGCTCAATACCTTATTAGTGAACTGCCACAGCAGATTCTTCCCACAGCACAAAGGCTGCTAGACGAGTTGCTGTCATCTCAATCAACAGTGATCAATAGACTGAGTGGAGCACCTGGTAATAATTAGAACAAAGCAATCTATATACTCTGCTTCTTAATTTATTCTATAATCCCCTTCATACATTTGGATTGTTTAAATTATTGTTCCATGATTAATTTGTTGTATTTTCACTGTTATGTATATCCAATTCTCCTGATAAAATACTTTTAATGGTACATATAGTACAACATTTCTGCAATTGCCCAAAATCTTACCTCTGTAAATCTGATTCATTAAGCGGTTTAAATTATTTTTGTTTTTTCTAGACCCTACAGCAGGACCGAGTATGTCGGATAAAAGTCTTTGGTTTCTTGATGAAAACGCTTTAAATGACAACATCAAAAAAGCGTTGGTGAAATTCTGTGGTCCAACCCCTATTGTGTACAGCGATGTCAATTCCCTGTACCTCTCCTCCACTGAACCTCCTGCTGCTGCTGAGTATTCAAGTTTGCTCAGACCCCTTCGGTGAGCATTAAGTGTTTTTAGAAATAAAACAGGTTTGTAATGTCACATTGTGTATTTCTGTAAACCACATTGTATTCTTTTTAATTACATATATAAGAAGGTTTGTAATATTACATTGTAAATTTTTGTTAATCATAAAGTGTACTTTTTTTTAAATTCATATACAAGATTTATCTGATATGGGCTGAAACAAAAATCTTAAAAGTTTGAATGGGAGTTTCGTAAATATTTGTAATGTTAGTATATGTAATAAAAAGGAATGATACTACCAAAACTCTGGTAGTTAAACACTCAACTATGTTAAACGACTGGACAAGTGTTTATTTTGGTTCAATATTTCAATATTTAATGTGGTTTGTACCTCATGATCTGCAGAGGAAGAGAACCAGAGGGAATATGGAACTTACTGAGCATTGTGAGGGAAATGTTGAAACGGAGGGATTCAAATGCTATTCCTTTGCTTGACATTGTAACTGATCAATGCTTGGCATTTGAACAAGTAAATTTTCTTACACATATTGTATAATATGATAATTTATATAAAAATAACAGCTGTTTTTATTTAATAGTGATAAATAGCTTAGCACCAAGTATGTTATAAACGTGGGATTTTTTGATCTACGAGAAAATAACTCTTGATGTTTGTTTTTAGGTGTTTTTTTCTTGTCGTTTTTACTCCATACACCTCGTTATTTTGTATTTTATATCCAACTTTCCTTCCAGGTTGCAGTGTGGTGGTACAACATGAAGACATCATCTTCCTACTTACAAAGTGGCTCAGGAAATCACTCCAACTCGCATCGACCGTCCAACAACATTAGCTCCGAGATCGCTCAGCACGCAGCAGCTAGCATGTGTGATGAGGTAGATCTTTTCCTTCTATGTATTATTATGATGAAAATGCAAATTTGATCACTTATGTGTAGGCCTATACAAGGCCGAGTTAGGCACATATTATATTAACACCTTTTAAATTTATCTTTAAACCATTTTTGATTTTTCTAACATTTGGTCCCCAAGTAAATTAATTTGGACTATTTTATGGATACTTGCGCAAAATTTGATTTTAGCTTTGTTAAATACAGGAATCATTTACAAATATATTTATGCGTTGTAAGATTTCAGAGGTATTAACATAAACTTGCACAGACACACATAAATTTCCAACAGACACAAAACTGCAACTGTTACTAGCTAACGACCTTAAGAGCGCTCCTTTTGTAACCGAATGGTGAAAAGTATTGGATATACTGGCCAGCACTGTTTGTTCTTTCTAAGTGGCTCCAAAGTTGCCAAATTCAACCGAAATTCACAACTCACCACCACATGCACTATCACAGATTGTCTCTCTGTGGAGACTGGTTATACTGGACCCGGGCTCCAACTCCGATACCAGGAAGAATGAGCTCAAAGCAAGACTCTCTCACTTCCATGATAAAACACTGGAAATTATAAAAAGGGGAAAGTAAGTTAAACGGGACAGGTTTATATTGGGTTGTTATATATATTTTTTTTCTGTTTTAGTGGTCCTAGTTTGTTGGCGGACTTGTATAAAGGCTTTGCTAAATAACTTTATCTAAAACTGTACAATTAGGTAGTTTTTCTGCATTTTATTTAATTTTCATTCATTTTGTGGAAAATTTTGAAGTTTTATTGTTTTTGTACTGCAAACTTAATAAATTTAATTGTAAACCTCAGGTACAAGGAAGGCCATCTTCAGCTGTTTGAAGGGTTTAAACCAGCCATCGAATTTTGCAATTTTGACTGGGAAGCTGTTTCTATTTCTCTCTGCTCACATATTGTCAATAAAAAGAGTCAACCTAAACCCAAGGCAACACACACAAAGACTTCAAATGAAAGTTCTAAAGCAGAGGATGACATGGTTGGTTACATAACCAATTACCAAATCCTTTTATTCCATAATCCACTCTTGCTTCTACAATGACTGATTAAAATTTCCTATTTTTTTCAGTTTTCAAATAAAGAAACTATCTTTTTTTTAGTTATGTTTTGTGAAGCACCAATTTGTGTATTTCCACTGCAAGTTTGCAACTAGTGTATTTTTTAAAAGTGGAAAAAGTTAAAAATAGCCAATCAGTAAAGAATGGAAAGTCTGTGCATTGTTTCACAGTGTCAATGGTAATTTCTATAGAACCCAGTAATTTCCTTCCCATACTTAAACCTAATCAACCAATAAAAATGTCGGTGTCCCAAACGCAGCCACTTCCTTCCACAGAAAGAAGTCGGTCAATGTTTCTACCAGTTGTCATCGCAGCCATCGAGCAGCAGCTGTGGGACGAGGAAGACCAGCAAGACGTATTGCTTGTCCACGCGGAAGCAAGACAACGGCAGTGCCAGTGATGATTCTTGCATAGAACGTGACTTTGAGGCTTTGCATATAAGTGAGTTCCTCCTCACCCCTTAACACACAGTCACTTCTACTGATATCTGTTTCTCATAAAAAGTTAATTTTATCAAATTCTGAGTATTAGATTTAACAAATACATACTTGGTGGGCTGTTCAATGAGAAATGGAGGGTTGTGCTTATGGTCTTTTGGAAAAATCCACTAATAAAATGACTCTATTAAGAATGGGTTCAAGTCGAATTCTTATTCTAGGTGCATTAAAGTCATTTGCAGCTTGTATGATTGTTACACTTCTATTACCAGAGAAAATGGGTGTTGAACTCAATAATGATGTCATAATCAAACGCGAGTTCATAGTATAAACATGAGTCAATTGCGTTACGCAGAAAACTATTTATATTTGACATTATAAATTGCAGACATTTATGCTCGTATATATTTATAGGAAAATATAGTGCTGTTACATTCCAAAGTTATTCAAAAAAAGTCAATTAGTAATCATAAAGCATTACCTTACTTTAAAGCATTTCAAATGCTTTTTTTTCAAGTCAACAATAATAAATTTTAATTATTGCACAAAACTTTTCATATTGCCAGTTTTAGCAATGAAATGTCTAGCCAAGGACAATCAAATGAAATATGTTGCAATAACCACAGATGCGGGAACATGGGAGGAATCGCCAGTGGATTTCACATCAGATGAAGGATCTTCCGTTTGCTCTCCTGTGCAATTCACCATGTCCTCTGAAGATGATGAACAAACCAATCATCGACAAAATGGTTCGACATTATGTGCTTCGCTTTTTTTAAATGTTGATAAATTACCACCACTAGTGGGGAAATGCAGGAGGCAATAAAAAACATTTGTGTGTCAACATACCACCATAACTAGATCTGGTTGCCGGAGTTAGTGTACAACAGAGATATGGATTTATGCTTTAAAAAACACGTTATTTCCCTAGTTTAAAGCAACATCTGTTGAATGCTTTGTCCAAGGACATTAAAACAGCTGGTTTTAAATCTTTAACATTCTTGGAAAGTTTGAATCACATAGACACCTTTTTATTATAATGAATAGATTTTTTTTTATTATAATGAATAATTTAAAAATCACATCAATTAGGTATAATATTTGGACTATCTCAAGAACCTAACACCCAACATTACCATTCCACAGCCCAGCATGGCGGTTCCTCCATCGTACAAATGAAAACCACCCAGGTTGAAACTGCTGGCAATGAGGGCCATGAATTGAATCAATACAGACAAGAACTTGATGCTTTATTCACTAGGTAACATGGATTATCTGGATTTTCAAACTTGTTCTTTCTTGATACGCAACTACAATACAAATCAACAGATCCTTAAGTCCACAGTTCAATTCTTAATAAATTTGGATAATATTCCTTCTTAAAAACGTATGCACTCTCTTGTAGACAAAGGCACTTATATGCATTTAGCAATTTTAACGTGTGTGCAAATGTACTTGACAGAACTGAGTCACTCTACACCCATGGACGCTCTCGAGAAGCATGTGAACTCGCTGTGAAACTTGCTGAGGAAATCCTTGCGAGACCCGATGAGTTGATCAAAGAACCACCAGCTTTACTGGTCTTTACTATTTGGACTTTTTAGCTTTACTATTTGGACTTTTTTTAAATTTTAAATAACCATGATTTACATAAAATAAAACCATTTCTGCCTTACTTACTAAAATCTTTTTTTCGCAACTTAACTGAAACCCACCAAAAAATGAATATAGAACAAAGGATTTTATTTTCTCAGAACAACAAGAAAGCTTGGATTCGACTGAGCACATCGTACGCATGCAAATCCCTTGAACGAGCTTTGTTTCTTTGCAATGTGTTGCTCGAGCACCAGAGACACCACGCACTGGCTTTCCGGGTTGGTTTGCAGGGACTGGAGCTTAAACGACTTCCTGCCAGCAGTAAAGCTCTGGAGGTGATTGTCTATTAATTATTACTAAAAACAAAAGTATGCATATAATTTAATTTTTGTTATGGTAAAACTATTGGAATTTCCTTTTCACCTTCTGAAATATATTTTAAGATTATCTGATGTATATTCACTACTGCAAAAAAATTAAAAACAGATATTAGGCATGGTTGTTTAAAAATATTTTATTTAGGCATCAGAAGCTCTTTTTATTGGGGAAATCTTAAAAATTATACATTAGGTATTTGGGTAAGGAAAAGAAATGTTTTGTTAAGTTGTATAATTTCTATTGGAATGTTATACAGTATACCACTACAATATATTACTAGTTTAAAAAAGAAGCTATCAAAAAGGCAGCTTTATCAAATGTACCGGTGTGAGCGTGTGAGCGTGAGAGAGTAATAAGATGCTGTGCTTTCTAGGTCAAGTTATTCTACCAACAAGGAGAGTTGGCAAACCTGATGAAGCGGCTTCCACTGGGACCACGTGAAGTGTCGAAACTATGTGAGAAAGAGAATGCGCTGACATCTGTCGACGCCAGCCACGAGTTTCAACACATTCTCCCACTCATGCTCACAACCTTTATATTTGATGCCTTCTGTCAAATTGGTAGGTTCAACTTTTGACCTTGTTTTTATTTGACTTGAGTTTTAATATTGGATCAAATTAAGTTACTGTGAAGATATTTATGCATCCATTAAAAGGTCACCTATTTATTTTACATATTATAGTTTTATTTCACCCTTATTATAACATCAATATAAAGCAGTGGACATTACTTTGACCGTGTGAAGTTTAGCCCTTTATGCAACTCTTCTAAGTTTAGTCTTGTTACTAGTAAATTCTTATTCGTAAATTTTGCAATTTATTGTGGGATTTGTAATGTTTATTAGGTAATAACTAATCCACAATTGAAACAATCGAAATAGAAAGATGTTGCTGATGGAATCTATTAGATGAGATATTGGTTTTTATCCTTTCCCTGAACACAACCAGGGCAACAAGAGGCTAATGGCACAATATATAAATTAGCTTGGAAAAATGACAAAAATAAATCTTTAACAAAGTTGACCCTGCATCATGTCATTATACATTTCTTTTGATATATTGCCTGTTTATACTGGAGTTGCAAGGAAATGACATCACCTACGCACGGCTTCCAATGTGTATTCCACTAGTATTAAATGTACTTGTAAATAAAACAACAAAGACACAGCGAACAGTCTTTATTGTATTAGCTTACTGCTTACATTGTATTGAAAATTGATGTCTGTATACTTGTTAAGATAGTAAACCCCTTTATGAAAAGCCTTTGTGCAACACTTAAAGGTTAACTCTGATTTAGCCATGCAAAAGGGTTTCCACTTTTATTTATGTTTGGCTTTTATACCTATTAACGTATATAAGTATAGCAGCATAGCAAAATATGTTCTTATTTCATATGTTCTAACTTTTTTACAAATATATTTTACAGACTTAAAATATGTTACAACTGTACAGTATAGCTTATATGAATAAGTTTATACCAAGAATTAATCTAGAATCAACTTTTTTCTATCCACATACGAATATACTTTTAACAGCAAGCAACAAATAGTACAAAGTCATATTGTAAAAAAATTAATTAAAACCTATTTTGCTCCAATTTTCGAATTAAAAGAATTGTATTCCAATGTTTCCTTGAATGTGCATTTCATAGCTATATCAGTTATTAGTTTAATTTAGCAAACATGTTTTAAATGGCAAATAATAAACATTCCAGGACCGAATGCACCTAATGCTCGAAGCAGTGTTCCCACCAGCAGACGAGATGTAGTTTTGCCAAACCAGGAACTCGGCTTTGCTGCTGCTGTGGCAGCACTGGGTTTCAAGGTAAACATATGTCCTTGCATCATCATCGTCATCATGGCATTACATTTTCCAATAGAAGCTTGATTTTTTAATTTGCTTTAAAAATTGTTAAGGTTCCCTACTAATACACATTACTTTACATCAATAAAAGTTTCAGTTTCGCATTAACCTTGGTTGCTACTGACAAGTAAACCACTATTGCTAAGTTAAAATATTCACAACCAGTCATTTTACCTAACATTCCCCTCCAACCAACCACAGCTCAATGTATCGGAAGCCGAACATCCATTATTATGTGAGGGAACGCGGAAGCAGAAGGGAGAACTCGCGTTGCAGATGCTGTTGCTCTATAAAGATCAATGCCATAAGCTCAGAATGGTTTGTGTTACTTTTTAATTACATTCTTTCTGGTAATAAAATGCTTAAATGATATTTAAATTGATGGTGCAAGTACAATTTATGTCACTTTTATTGCAAGTTAATACTCAATTAGGTTATTCTTTTTTCTATTTTTGTACAAATTCTGTAATAAGAATTTTTTTAATTAAAAGAAAACATAGTTTTATTTTTGAGTTAAGTTTTTAAGAAATGTTTTTGTTATTTCCTCAAATGTTGGTATAGATATTGGACAGCTTATTGGACAAGTCACTTTCCCCGAATCTGCGAGCTTCATCAGCTTTCCCGTCGTGCTCGACTGTTGTGGCTCAACGAGGTCAACCACATCCGGATGCTTCCGTCAGCAATGTGGGACGAGGTGGATCGTCGTGTCAACAGGAGAGGCCTGGAAGCAGTGGACAGAATGTGAGGATGAATATATAATTGGCGGTTGGAACTTTTGTGGGAGTCCACATTAGACTGATTATGCTAATCTCTCGTAGTAAATTATAGTGCCTGTATAACGTATAAAAAATGATATTATTAGTTTTGTTTTTTAAAATCGTTAATCACTTTAAACGTTTTGAGTAAATTGCAAGTCCGAATCGCTAAGTTTGGATTTAGGGACAAGAGACAAAAGTTGGTTTCATATTGTTCACTAAAATTTTTTTGGTTTAAATTATATATCGTCATAATTTTTCATATATAAATAGAATCTACCATTTATTTGGTTATGACTTATTTACACCAAAAAGACTGCCCCTATTGCAAACTGACTTTTCCTAATGATACTACAGTACACACATAATGGCACACCATCCAACCAACATCTTTATCCTCAGATCCGTCGAAGCCCCGGAGTCCATCGAGCTGACGAAAGCACCGACGATGATGACAATCGGAACTTTAACGCTAGAACATATGGTCGGTGACAGGATGTCTGTGTTTGCTGATTTATTAATGTTGTTTAATTGTTTCTGGTTATTATTGTTTTTTTCTGTTTTTTATATAAAAGTAGAAAAACTTGGTTTTCATTAGATTTCTTTATTAATTAATTCCTATTATTTTGGATATAAGTTAAAATGTTTAAAGTAACCCATCAATTTTGGAAAAAAGCAAAGGATATGCTTGATGTTCCCCCCCTACAGTCAGTGTAATATCTGTATCAACTGCAGATGATGGAACCCTCCCCGGCCCACATGGAGACATCAAATCATCGAGTTGTGAGGACGATTACCCCTCCTCTTCCACCGTGTGCAGCCCCCCTCGTCGCGATTCCAAACTCTCATGGAGGTCCCCGACCGTTCGTCCCAAGCGCAAGCAGCACTGTAAGTCACAAGGTTGAAACTTTCGTGGACTCACAGCCATCCATGGTTGTTGCCTACCACAAACTCATCCAGTTAACCTGTTTCTCCAATTATTTAAATCTCATTCAGGCATCGCGAATGTGAACAGCTCAGCATCTGAGGAAGCCATGTTGAGCGACACGTCACCACGCTTACGTCGTCGTAATTTGAACGTGAGCCAGTACCCCAACCATGCTGGGCTGCACCCGGGGGTTGAATCG
>CH002811.1:247710-260623 GCA_000149265.1 Ciona savignyi | reverse complement strand
TAAAATAGCCTACTTGTTTTATCCTCGTGAATGGATAAATTGGGAGTTGTTAAAACGGACATTGGTCACATTCCGTCGTGCTCACCGAAGCTTTTGCACTGCGTCGACATTTCGTTTGTTCTGTTTATTTTTTGCATTCATCAAAACTTTATCAAAAATTTGATAAAAAAATAACTTGATCAAAATCCTGTATTTATCGATTGGGCATAATTAATAGGGAATTTTAAACTTGTTATATCAAGCTAGCCCGCCGCTCTTTGGGCAATGTGACATTGCCATAACACAGTGGATTGATGGTTTCTGCTAAAACATAACGAACATCTAACACCTGTGTGCTTACTCGCTTGCTCCTCGTCAAATATTTGCGACGTAATCTGACGATTGCCCTTGTGGTGAGTCACTCGCGTTTTCCCATTTACAGGGAATAAATAGCCTATCCTCGATTTACGCTTACGGGAGTTTTGTGGTACACAGAAAGACTGTGTGGCCAAATGGTTAATAGGACCAATTGGTATATAGTTTTCTTAATAACATCAATCTTGAAAACCTTTCACTAAACACAGCCCGGTAAAAAAAGTATATTAAAAAAAAAACACAGGACATGGCATGTAGTAAATATCACGAAATTTTCGTAGAAAATTTGTAAAGCCTTTGTAGTTTAGGAGACACCAAAAAGCCGTACGGTTATCCAGATTGGTAAAATCTTAAAGTATTGTTAAAGTACAGGCCTATAGAATGTTTTATCCTCTTGGATAGGAAAATCGTCAGATTATCGCGCGCCCACCGTCTGGTCACAGGAACTATTGCAGTCTATTGTTGTCTAGATGATTAAGATAGTCCGACTATTTTCGTTTAATTCATGAATCTACTGGGTTCTGGCGACTTTCGCTGAATTTATTGCCCAAGGACATAATAGACTAGCTGATGGTAGGGTTCCTTGTATGTTATTACTAATGAACATGTATTACGTTGACAGTGGAGTTAAATTGCATCAAATCATTTAATGGGACTATAGCTTACTATAATCTCCAATTGGACTATACTCGAAGTGTTTGACATACGCCACGCCACCTATTTTCGAGGCGACACCCTACTATTTAGGATAGGATATTCATGTTTATCCCCGTGAGTTGGAAAACCAAAGGGGTTAACACACGGGCAATGGTCAGATCTACTCGCGCCCACTTTCGGGTCACCGAATGAGCTATTGCGCAGTGTGTTATGTTTGAATCACACAAACCCATTAATCCGCTAGGTTCAGGTAATGTGAGTTAAGTGCCTTGCCTAAGGACACAACCGACTAGCTAGCGACCAGTTTGAGTCTGCAACCTTTCGGTTGAAAGGCGTCGCACTAAACCACCAGACTAGCCGGCCGGACATTTGTTATATTTTAGTACAGGACTTCAATTTAGATTTTTTCTAGGCTTGCCCTTGGTTATAAGTGGATTTATGGTTAATCTGAGATCTGAACCAAATTCTTATATTTAGGTATGTTATGCGCCCATTTTTGGTGAGCAGCCCGTCTCAAAACGTTTGTTTATATTTATAGATATCTATGGGTTTATTAACATTTTCGAATTGGCAACACTTTTACCAAATATTTAGAAAATGTTTATCCCGTTTTAAACTTTATAATGCTTGACTAAAGATTTTTGGTCGTCAAGGTGTGAATTTCCTGTTTTAATTTAATGATCATAGAAAAATCATAAAATAGGTGGTACAGGAAAGAATAAAAGGTAAATAGGAAATCGAGCAAACTCTGTTACAATAAACGCTGCAAAAACAACGTTCTTTCTTAGTTTAGAGATCAGCCGAAAATACCTTCGAAGTGTAATGGATGAAAATATAAACTTAAACGACTTTGACGATCTGCCTCCTGTATTATTTGCCTGCAACATACATGAAGACACATTTTCATCTGATGCTTTAAAATCTCAACTTGAAGATATATTTTGCAAGTTTGGAACAGCTCAATTTGTTTATTTACCAAGTTTTCGACGGGTTCGAGTACAATTTGAAACCCCAGAAGAAGCTATAAGAGCAAAGATTACACTCCATAACACAAACTTTCACAACAATGAGTTGCAAGTTTTTTTTTCACAAATCTCATCTTTAAGTGAAGAAACGTCATCATCACTTTTGCCGCCTGTGGCTGACAAGCAGTTTCTGATCTCCCCTCCAGCCTCTCCACCTGTTGGGTGGGAACCAATGGAGGAAAACAAACCAATGTTTAATTTTGACTTATTATCTGTGCTTATGGAGCTTGAACCAGGTCAAAGTCATGAAGTACACAAAGCAACAACATCCACTCCCAGTGTAGTAGTACATATTTGTGATAACATGCCTTTAAACAACACGCAAATAATCAAAATCCCCCAAACTCGACGGCCTGGTTCAAATACAATGCCATAGAATGCAAGTATTAAGCTAATACTGTATCAATCTTCCAAGTTTACCGGCACTGGCCACTGAATTACACTGCGAATTTTTAACTTGCACACCATTATATGTAATTTCAAACCAAGCCACTAGTTATACTTAACGTTTTGGAATAAGGAATTAAAATTGTTTATTTAAAATAGAAGTATTTTATTCCAATTTTTTAGTTAATTTTGTCATGTACAAAAACTGTTGATTGGTAAATATTTGCCACTGTACATCATACATTTCTGTAGTATTTTAAAATAACTTCAGTTTACATCAGCGATATCCAATTAAATATCCCAACATAAAATCTGTCTCACATTCATATTATATTTCCTGTTCTGCATTGTTAAACATCATTTTTGGTATTAATGTTAGCTTTTGTAATATTCGAATAGCTAATACTACGTAAAAATCCCATTGTTGAATAGGCTAGTCTATAGGTTTCCAAATTTTATCAACATTTAAAGATTGCATTTGTACAATAAAGGTTATTACATTTTATTGCAATATGTATATTTATGTATCTTTGGGTATAACAGTGTTTTTGTGTGATGCATCTGTTTTGTTTTCAAATCTAATGTCGTTTGTTATTTTATCAGATAAAAAAATACATTTCTTGTTTAAAGTTACTGGTGCATGAAATGAAATATGGCAAGCGAAGACTTAGAAACTCTGGTAAGCTATAGAGATTTAAGGTAGCTTTATTTGTTTTGATTCTGGGAAAGAATTAGATACTTATTATCAGGTGTGTTTTCCAAAGTAACAGGAACTCTGCACTCACCTAAAATGACTACATTTATATATAAATATAAATATATGTATATATGAACAATATATTTATTAAAGTTGACTAAATTTCAGGCGACATTGAATTATCACATGTTGGAAGGCTACTATCGTCATGTGCAGATGATTGCTTTGGATGCGACAAGAAAATTCGGCTCCGACCCTGTGCTTGTGTTTTACAAAGCATTAGGAATGCTTTCGGAAGGTTTAGCTTAATTCAATGAAATCCTTTATGTTTGGGAGATACATATTGTTTTTATATCAACAGTAGAGCTGCGAATTAACGGTTAATTTAAAAAACGGTTAACTGATGTAAAAATAATCGGTTAACCGTTAACCGATTTTCTTTAAACTACCATCAAATCGGCACCGTTTTTGGCAAAAAAAAGTTCAGGCAGCTGTAAAGGGCAGCAAAGAAATAACGCGCGTGATTACCGGCATTATCGGGTCTTATTTATGTGTTACTTTATAGTTTTTAAACGTTACCTTAAACACATAGTATAACTTTGATTGTAATGCGTAATATTGAGTTAAAAATCAAACAATCAGCGTCTGAATGGTTGCTTATATTACGTTGACAATCAAACAATCGACGTGTGAATGGTGCGTATATTACGTTGACAATCAAACAATCGACGTGTGAATGGTTGCTTATATTACGTAATAATGAAACAATCAACGTGTGAATGGAGTTATGTATATTTGAAGATTATTAAAACGCAGTTACGCCCAATTAAATGTGGGCGGTAAAGTAACGTTAAAAAACGGTTAAACGGTTAAAATTTGACTGACGGTTAACCATAAAAACGGTTAACCGTGGTTAACCGTTAATTTTTCGCAGCCCTAATCAACAGTTAGTCATTTGTTGTTTAATGCTTGCAAATTTTTAACAGTTGGACGCAACATTAGTATTCAATTGGATTTTAAATTTATATACAAAATTGAAAAACAAACGAAAACCTAAATTTTATTTTTTAATCTCACCCTACTATATCTGTTTATACTGGGAGACTTATTTCTCAAACTTTCACGATTGATTGGCAACAGTATTAAGTACAAAGGATTTATGAAGTGAACTAAGTGTAAAACTTTACCATTTACCATACGCTGTCCTCAAACAATATCGGAAATATTATTTAGAAAAAAATGACATTTATGCAATTTATTTTATATTTTATTGTTTTTATTATCAATGGCATCATATTATAACCTTTACGGGGTATTATTTTATAACCTTGCTAGCTCATAGATTGAAATATTTCAATTCATCTATATTTATACAGAATAATAAATTTGCAGACTTGTTTACCTAGACAATTTTACCCACGGGAATTCTAGAATAACACAACGCATGGTTATGTATTTGTCTGGGTTGTGATGGCGAGGTTAAACAGTGCATGTCATTTATACAGCGTTAACTTGGCCATATGTGTTGTCTTGGACCCCTTGGATTCATTTCTTTTCTAAAATATAATTAATCGGTGTTTTTGTTGTGTTCTTAAATCTTATATTAACCTATTTTATGACCAATTTTGGATGTGTAGAAACTGTTTTAAAACTTTTTTTTACATTTAAAAGTTAGTATTATTAGTAAAAATCAATAATAAAAATAGTTACTTACAAGTTTTGTTATATATATACAGAAAAAAATTAAAATCACAAATACTGACAAGTGACATATCAGTGTGTCAGTTGAGTAGCCTACCGGTTTTATTTTTGTCAATCAAAAGTTTTGTCATGAACTCTTAAAAAATATCGGTTAGTTTTTTTAAATCCTGTGTAGGTAAATTTATACCGATACATAACATACCGGTGTACAATTTGTTTTGTCTTTTAATTAACTTTTGGTTATTTTAATACCGATATGTATTTTATTTCTAAAGGGAGGATACAAGAAAGTATGAATGAAATTGAGACCATCAAGGACAAACCTAATGTGATCTTAGCATGCAACATGCTGATGTCTATTGCACAAAATAAACTGCATAACAGTGGTAAGTTGTATTGCTGACATGATATATTAGGTTACGATATTCATGTATATC
Organism: Ciona savignyi; assembly: GCA_000149265.1. Taxonomy (NCBI): domain Eukaryota; kingdom Metazoa; phylum Chordata; class Ascidiacea; order Phlebobranchia; family Cionidae; genus Ciona; species Ciona savignyi. The sequence continues at coordinate 255,365 of CH002811.1, read as the reverse complement.
CCGGTGAATGGAAAAACGCAAGTGGCGGTATAACACAGGCAATCGTCAAATTGGCTCAAGTCTCAGCAGACTAGCAAGTGACCAGTTTCGAAGCTGTAAGAATGCACTGACCATAAGTTGACCAGCTTGAAATCTTTGTGTATCTGATATAAAGGACACTTATATCAACAATTACTTCTTTGTTAACTAAAACAACCAGTTTGATTTGTAAAAAGATTTAAATCAACAGTAGCATTAAAATAATGATTTTAATTTTTGTATTAAAAATGTTATAACCAGTAGAGGTGGCAGTACCTTATATTTTTTCAATTAAAATTATAGTTATTCATTATTAGGAGGTAGAGAAGGCAGTCACCACGCAAATTCAAGAATTAAAGAAAGAAGTAAAAATGCAACGGAGTTTGAGTTTTATTTGTACGTCGTTGTTTTGTGGTTTCTCGGTCCAACAAAAACATTGAAAGAAGCAGCTGAAAAAATGGTGGAAAAGTACCCTGATTATGCACAGGTTGATCCTTTGTCTAATATAACATATATTACAATGTATGCTTGTTTATCTTTTATCAGATACCGGTACTTATTACCATGCATATTCTACACATAGAAATGTGGCTTTTAAATCTTAGTGGGAGTGGAATTCTAAAAAGTCAAATAACCACTCCAAATAGTCTGAAATTCTATCAACACTTAAATTTTAAATAAATCTAGTTTAAAAAAAATCCTGGCCTCTTAATTGTGCCATTAGGTTTATTTAATTGAATTTTGTGTTTAATTAAGTTGAAACCCAGGGAGTTGTGTTGCGTGCTTGGGTGGAATTAACAAATGAGCGAGGATCAGCTTTAAAAAAATCATTAAAATCAATTGATGCTGCCATGACAAGCAATAGTCATGATCCTATGGCTCTCTTACTCAAATCAAGGTTTTAAAAGTTTGTTTTTATACATGTATTTAACTAGTGGTAGTTAATATGACAACACAATAGACAAAAAGAGTCGATGTGTTATTGCAAAAGTTTTTTTAATGAGCCATGATACATTTTAATCCTAATAATAAGGATTGGGTGACACAATTTTATCACATTATCTCATTTTTTAAATAAACAAATTACCATAAAATACTAGTTGATTTGCAATATTTAATGTTCATAATTTGGCATATATATATATATTTTACAGATTAGTTTATCATATCAAGGTTTAAAAATTATTTTCTACCAAGCTACCTGTAGTAAAAAACTTTGTTATGTAAAAAGTGAAAAACTTTGTTATCTATGTTTGTCAACAATATGCATCAAACACAGAACCAAATGCTGCTTAATATTTACATATTTACTTTTCCAGTATGTTTGTGACAGTATTTTCTATGAATGTTCTTATGTTAATCAATCCACAAAACCAGGTATTTGATAAAGACCAAGAAACATAAATCAGCGATCGACACGATCAACCAAGCGGTTATTTCGTTTCCGAACTTCACCCCTGCTCCACTCGAGCGTGCTCGAATTTATCTCATGGCACAAGATTATGACCAAATGCTGGAAAACATACAAAGGTGCTGCCTACCAACATATGTGGTTGTGATCCTTGTAAAAAGGACAAAAAGATACCAATTTTATAAAAATCCCTTTGTATAGACTGTCCAAGTAAAAAAAATGATATGGGTAATGTTATAAAGTTTGTACCCACTGTCGGTGTGCACTGTCGATTTACAAAGCTATTGTAGTATGGTGAGCTCTACCATTCAGCCAACCGCTTGGAAAATTAGTAAGTTAGCTAAATTTCAACCTGTGCAGGGTACTTGCGATAAACCCACACCACCCAGAAGCATTACGGCTGCAGATATTTCACTTGATAGGAAGGGAGGGCAAGCATACAGAAGCTGTGAATAGAATCGGCGAACTCATTCAGGTTGATTTGCCTTTCATCGTATAAATCTATTGCTCTTTCATTTTCGTATTATTATCTTTCAATTTCAACATTTTCATATTATTATCTTTCAATTTTTTTCTTATTATCTTTATAAACAGTTTTATGAACTATTGGAACCAAGTTGTTATATTACAGGTTATAGATCGATTTGAGCCACAAAATGCCGACCTCTATTACAGATCTGCCAAACTATTTTCCAGAATTGTAAGTCATATACTTTAGTGAGGTTGGATGATTTCAAATAATTGTCTTTTGTTAATTATATTTAAAATAACTTTTTACATTGTTTGAAACTTTAAGAACTACTTTTGTATGTTAAGTATTTTTCTGTGAGTTAAATTTTGTACTAACTGGTAGTTTCATGCATAACAGCTAAATGTGTATGTTTATATGAATACACCGATATTTTCTAATATTGCACCCCTTTAATGTGTGTATGTGATATTTTGGTGTATAGTCTTTATATTGATGCTTTTTTACAACAAAGTGTGGGGGAAATCAATCAATTATTAAACAAACGTACACTTTGGTGGAACGAGCTGTTACATTGGATGGGACGAAGGTTGATTATGCAAATGAGATGGCCTTCCAATTGCTGCTTATGGTAAGTGTTCCACAGATACATTTTTTAGAAATCAAATGTCTTTTATACCTTTTTGCCCTTACTGTGTACTACAAATCAAACATTTAAGCAATATATTGTACAGGTTTAAGAGTAGTGTAATTTGACTACATACCAGATGTTGCTTGTTCATTTTTAGTCAATATCTGCCTAAATTTTAGTCGATGTCTGCGTTTACATAATTACTGTTGGTTCATTCATCAATTGAATTTTATTTAAGTCTTATAAATATCAATTAATTTAATATTTCAACCAGCTGTTTTGTGTTGTTTTTCTGACATTTCACAGAAGCAATTGTTTTTCCAGCTTCACTTGGTTGCATAACCTTCATGCTTTATAGCCATGTTATAAAACGGTTTATACTTAAACAACAATTTATTCTGTATAGAATCCTTTATATTTACCTGTTGGTACCCATTACTTTTTTTCACACATTTCAGATAGTCAGTTGGGTTTTAAATTCTTTTTCCTGTTCTTATTTTTGTTTAAGAAATTAAGTGACTATTAATTTTTCCATTGTTTCTATAGGAGAACAAACCATAATTATCAAGCTTCTTTATTTGTCATCGTATTCTATCCAGGGTCAGCATGGTGAGGCAGCCAAATGTTACCGAAACGCTATGAACTTGGATGAAAGCAGTGTTACTGCATTACTCGGTATTCTACGCTGCCAACTACTTGATATCGGCTCGTCCAATAGCTCGGAGACGCTGCATGACGTTAAAGAACAAGTGGACTTCGTAATTACCCTTCAGGACCAAACTAACATTGATCCTGTATGTTAAGTGGATTAAATATTTATCTCATCTTTTCAGTCTTTAAATTCTGTATGCGTTTATTAAGCTAGTAGAATGACATTTGATTGCTTGTGGTGTAGTGTTATGTATAACAGCTATATATAAATATTATGTAAGAGCTGATTAAGCTAGTACGATCGAATTTCCTCCGATTAAAATTGTTTTCAAAGGACCCTTTTATCCACAACAACTTTCTATTATTTTTTTCAGGATATTTCATATTTAAAAGCTGTAGTGACAAGAATGAATGGTGAATCACAGTCCAACATCCTCAAACATTTATCGAATGCGGAGGATGTACACTCGAGCTCCCACCAGGCCATGCTCAATGTGGATTTCTTCACCAAATTCAACCCACACTTCAAGCTACAACTGGTGCAAGAGTATCTCAAAATCTCACCATCGCAGGTAACTTAGTTCAATTGTTGCAGCCTAAGCCTGACTGATTATGTACAATTTTCAAAATTTTACTGAAATACACATATTCTAAGATCAGCATCTAAGTAATTCTGGATCTGGAGCCTTGCTTGGCTTATTAGTCGATTTTATAAACATTATTGTTGAGTTGTAAATGTTTTGATTATGAAGTACTTGTTTTATGGGAATTACAATACTCACTTTATGTCCATCCTGCTTTATTATTTAGATACAAAACCATGCAAATGATCCGGTATTGAAGAATGTCCAATGCTGTGTGGGTTAAAAAATAAAGTTAAGTTTTATTTCGCAGCCAATTCATCCGGGGCAAGTAGTTGTGCAGCAATTAGCAAGAGCCAAACAATTACTGAGCAGCATAACCAATTTGGTGCCCGGAATGCTCACTGCGAGATATCTATCGGCAAGAGTTCTCTTTTTAAGTGGTAACACTTTTAATCATTAGCATTGACCCTATTCAGAATAAGGAAATTTTTAAATACTCATTTATTATGGTACATTTTCCACTCTCCGATACTCATTGTTTATGAAGCTCTGTCAGGCTCCATTTATTTTATCTCTAAATATGTTGCAAACTCACTTAGGGATTTTTTCCAAAACCATGGACTTGTATTGTATAATATGTAAAACCAGAGTCTCTGTTTCCCAGGTGATGCCCTGGGTGCAATATCAATGCTGCAACATTGTTTGAAACAGGATTCCACATACGGGGAAGCTCACCTGCTGCTTGCTCAGGTGTACCAACACAACGGGAATCACTCCGAAGCTTCCCAGTGCTTGGAGGCAGCACTCAGTTACGACTTTGAGGTGACAAGAACTTCACATTTAGCATTTGTTTTCTATTGTTGGTGTAGTTTGCGAATGGATAATTAACATGTGAAATCCCTCCTACCCACACCACTATATATACTTTATCACAGGTATATGCATCACATAATGTCTTGTATACATCTATATTCTGGTAAATTTAGCTATGACCCAGCCTCTTTTAGGTACTCCAAAAATTAACTTAACCCACTAATGATTTGATCAGTCAGTAAAGTTGAGAAATGTTTACAAAAGTTTTATCAGTAATGGTCCTTATGGGTATCAGTAGCCGACAATTTATTCAAATTGTAATATTCATAATATATTCTCAGTTACGAGAGCATCCACTGTATCATTTGATCAAAGCGATATCACTGAAGGAATCCGGTCAGACAAAGGAATCCATCCAAACATTAAAGATGGCGCTTGCTCTTCCTGGGGTGAAGCGACCTTCCTCATCACTTAACAAGCAAGGTATCCTTCTGTTATATACAATATATTGCGATTCTAGGGAATCTGCTACCATAAAAATCTGAACAATTAATCAATAACCCCCCACCCCCAAAAAATGTATAGAAAAATATGAATGATTATAAAACAACATTTATCGGATGCACCTGAAAGAAATTAAGTTGTAACCCTTGTAGCAAAAGGTAATTCAGAATTTTAGTGATTAAAATTTGTGGCTAACAGGTGTCCGCAAAGAAATCGCCACAAGCGACCGAATGTCAATATTCTTGGAATTAGTTGAAGCACACACTGCAAATAATGAACAGGTAAATTTCTATTTTAAGTTTCAATAAAGAATATTTTGTTAAAAACTTTTTGATTTTACAACCTTGGTTTGAAAGTTGTCCTTTTGTTTGCATTTTAGTTCATTTTTAGAATAAGTTTATTACTTTTCAGCATGAAGCAGCAAAGGTGATGCAAGATGCAATGATAGCGTTCCAAGGAACCCCTGAAGAGGTATGGAACTATTGAGTTTTATGTTCATGGGAGTTCCACACCCAATGCACATACTTGTACGGCAAACAGCTTTTGTGCTGATTTTATAAAATCAACACTGCCATGTTGTTAATTAGCCTACATCTAATTTCTGTTCTATATATTTGACATCTGTATATATAATATATATATAACTTCACATATGCATTACATTAAGATGCGAGTGAAGATTGCGAATGCAGAGCTTGCAGTGACGAGAGGAGATATTGAACAAGCGTTGAGTTCTCTCAACTCCATCACCCCCGATCAACCATTTTACGCACAGGTGACATCAACTTATCAAAATATTGTGTAGCATTAATATGCTTAACTTGTAAAAGGATTTTAAATTAAAATGTCTGTTTCTCACAAGGCAAAAGAAAAAATGGCTCATATTTATCTGCACCATAGAAAAGACAAGAAATTATTTACAAGTTGTTACAGGTATTTTTATCTTCTAATACATTTAGATAACAGTTTCTTGTAAATGGTATTAATGATCATAACTTCTTTTCATTTTGATCTGAGCTTGATATTATGCTACCTCTTCTTAATTTTAATGATTTAAATTGGGCATCCATACAAAATTTAAATGAAAGAAAATGCATTTTCGTCTCAAATTATGTAGAAACAGCTTAAATAATGGTTTTCTGGGAATCATTATGCTTGTGGACCTGTCAGTTACCATAATAAAGCATGATACATATTTTTAAGTTACCCAAGCATTACATTTGTCTACCTGTCTTTCTTAAAGAATCCATTAGATTGTTTTAGTTTATCGAAATGTGTGGCCAATTGCCTTGTTCAGGTACACAACCATTAAGTTTAGAGTGTTGGTGAGACACATAAAAAATGAAAGAATTATATTTATTTTTCATGTATTTGCAGGGAACTGGTTAAGTTAGACCCCTCACCGCACGCTTGTCTGTTACTAGGAGATGCTTACATGAGCATACAGGAGGTATGTCTATCTGATGACTTTATATATTTATAGTAATTATTTTTTTTGTTTAAGACTTTGGTGTGCAGAGAGTTGGTGTGTTGATTTTGGCTAATCTGCCTTCTCAGTAAATATCTTGTTGTAGCCCGAGAAAGCAATAGAAGTGTATGAAAAGGCATTGAAGAAGAATCCATCAGACACCATACTAGCTAGCAAGATTGGACAAGCACTCATTAAAACTCATGATTTTAAAAAGGTAAATATCAGTTTTCTCTTGGCATTTAATAATACAACAATAAGAAAATTGCTTTACTAGTATATATAAGAAATATATAATATTTAACTCTTTCCGTCCCAACTCGCCATATATGGCGAGTTGGTGGGAAAACATGGTATCCCGCCTGTACATAAATGGATGCAAATCTAAAAAACGATTTCTCCGCAATGCGTAATGGTAGAGACCTCAGCTATGGCTCATTCGATCAAGGAAACCCTATATTTTATTCTCTGTAATTTTCGTGGAGAAATATTAAAAATGCGAGGAGTGATAGCCTTTCTTTTTCAAGGCTTCGCCTCTTATTTCTATCGATTTTACACGAATTTACAAGTGACTAACTCAGCCAATAGGAGTCGCGTTAACTTGCGGAGAAGCTCTTTTTGTCACAGCAAGTCTTTCTTTACATTCTCTGTGAATTTCGTGCCGTTGAGAAAAAAAGGAGAGCGTTGGTGACGTTTTCGCAGCAGGCGTTTATGCTTCGTGTTCACCACAAGCATTAATCCAGCTGGGCCTGCTGAGCGCACGATAAAGAAAAAGGCGGCGAGGACTAGCTAGTTCGGGTGTGCCCTGCTTTGAAGAATATTGGATATAGTATTTGTGTTTGTTTGTTTTTGTATGCCATCTTTACACTTCCTTCACTGTTCTTATTTATACTTTTTACTATTTTAGTTCTACAAAACTAAAAACTTCAATGCGTTTTGGTTCAATTTTTCATAATATAGTTAGAATAAAGGAAAATTTCAATTAGGAATAGTAAAAAAACTACTGAAGATACAAATACAGGTCAAATTTTCCTGAGTACAAAAACTATTAGACAATCTACATTCCAATTTTTAATCAGAATCCACCACATGGAGCTCAGCTCTGA